>JASAON010001610.1:0-94146 GCA_030849065.1 Jaenimonas drosophilae
GTTTGTCTTGTTGCATGCAACATAGTCATGGCAAACGCATCATCCATCACAGTGACGTTGTGCGTGTTTGTGTGCGCGGATGCGCGCATGATTCATGTGGAAACACGAAGGAGAGAAGCGGTACGATGGCCATCAACATCATCATCGGTACCACCATCATCTCTCTCTACGCCTACATCTATATGCAGCCCATGCTTATCCTCCCTCCTCCGCAATGAATGACATTGTGTGTTGTTGTTGCTGTTGCCCAGCACACCAACACACACCTCAAAATGAATGATCGCAATCAGCCGCACACGTACGTACGCGCACACGTCGCAGCTTAATCGCTATCATCGGTGAGTGTTTCCGACCCCGTTTCAGACCTCATCTGCACCGGAGAGCGGTGCTCCTCCGCCGTTGCGGTGCGGGGCTGTGAGGCGGTGGGATGCGATGAGGCTGGACCACATGCAGAAGCGCTCCGCGCCCGCTCTCGCTCCTGATGTTGCCGGATCGCCGCGTAGTTATCCTCGTTGAGGGAGGGAGGTGCGCCACGCTGCGTGCGTATAGGGGCCTCCTCTTCTGTTTGGCTGCTGCCACTCAGCCACTCACCCTCGCCGTGGTCCTGGAACATGATGGCGGTGGGCTCACGAGGGCTCAGGGAGTGTGGCGGGGCACCATCGTAGGAAGATGCGGTTGTAGATCGGCGTGAGGTGTAGGTGACCGGCACGCCATCATCCTCATCATCATCGGCGGGATGCATGGATCGCGAGACGGCTGTTGGCGGTGGCAGCGCGCGTCCTCCCGTGGAGCGCTCATCCACTTCTGGAGAGAGCGGTACCACCACGTTGATGCTGCTTCCATCACTCACACAGCTCTGCCGGCTGCTGGACTTACGGTGCTGTGATGGTGGTGCGTCCTTCTTCGCCGAACGTGGCGCGGAGATGCGCGGCTTCTGGCGGCCACGGCCACTCCCGGGCGGCACCTCCGTACGTGCCGATTGCTTCGATGGGGTGGTGGTGAGGCTACTGATGGATGGGCTCAGATCCACGACCGTCGTCCGCTGACTGCGTGACGTCGGTCTAGTTGGCGTGTGTTGGGCCGAGGACGAGGGGGCGGCCTTGTTGGCCCCACGCATCATGGATGGCTCGGCAAAAGGCTCCGGTGATACGGCTCGTGCAGATGCCACAACCGTTGACGGAGGTGCGGGATGGGAGCTCCGGCTGCGACTTCCTCGCCCGCTCTTCTTACGCGCGCTCTGTGAGTTGTACCAGCCAAATGGTGATGGCTCACCACGGGCGGAGCTCATCGGCGTTCCGAAGCGTGAGGAGGTGGAGTGGCTCCGGCAGCTCTGAAAATCCTCCGACTGACGCACGGGGAAGCTCGAGGTGGCGCGTGAGCCCATGCGCAGGTCCGTCGCGACACTCTGAAAAGACGTGAAGCGAATGGGCGGTGCAGCTGGCATGTTGTTATTTGGGGTGTTGGGGATCGGCGAACGCGACCACCCTCCGTCAGCTCCACCGTGGCTGACGGTGTAGCTCCGGCCCGTGTCGTTGCTCCGGCAGCTGTAGAAGGCCTCGGAAGGTGCCGGGCACTCACTCCCCAGGCTTGTGTTGCCCGACGCACTGCGGCAGAAGGGTGAGGAGGCCATGCTGCTGCTGGCATGTTGCATGCGGTTGTTGCGTACCGTAGTTACGGTCATGGTGGAGCCGCTGGGCCGACGTGCGTAGGCCTGTGAGGCCGTCGATGGCAGTGGAGGTCGGCCTGCTGGATGCGGTGTGGCAGAGGTGGTGGAGGGGTGCCCAGCGGCGGCGCCAACATCTCGGGTGAGTTGTTGGGGATCAGGGCTGCGGCCGTCGCGGAGGCTCGCCTCGCGGGCGGCAGAGACCCGTCGTGCGGAGGAGGCGGCCCGCGTGGGAGCGGCATCAGCCCCACCACCAAATGGCGCAGAATCCTCGACGGGCTCCATCTCACGATGGCCGACGTCGCTTTCCGTGTAGTCCTCAAAGGGTGTGTAGAAGGCGCTGCTCGGGGCGTAAAAGGAGGCCTCGGAGGGCTCCACGGCCGCGGCTGCACGGGTTAGAAGTGCTTTAGGAGGTGCGTATTGTTGTTGTTGCTGTTGGGTGAGTGCGAGGGTTGATGGGAGCTCCTCCAAGCTCTGGAACTCACCGGATTGTTGCTCGTCAATCCAGACATCATCACCATCATCATCATCATCGCCAACAGCGGCCTCCGGTGATGGTCGGCGGCTCTCCATCGACAAGGGCGGCGGAGATTGGCCGCGTGTGAGCGCGATGGGCGAGGCAAAGGCCGCCGCCGGAGGCACCTCCACAGGCCTTACGCCATCTTCACTGGGCCGGCCAGGCTGCACCACCGGAGTGGCGTTGAGGCGGCTGTAGCGTCGTGACGGTGATTCATCGGCGTCCAGCCCGCCACCCGTCGTGGAGGAGCCCATCGCAGGCGCGGTGGCACGGCTCGCGCTGCGGCCTCGGCTTTGGCTTTGGCCACGTGTTTGCGAGACCTCCTGCAGGGCACCATGATCGCTATCCGAGGTTGTGAAGTCGCTCGACGGTGCAGGACTACGCACGTTGTTCTTGGAGCAGCAACCGCCCATTGTGTTCTATTGATTGTTGTTGTGCGTGCGTGTGTGCGTGTTGATGGTCGTTTCTACTGAAAAGAAAAAAAGAAACCTGAACGATGGCCACGTGAGTGGGGAGTTGTTTGGCGTCAACGTGGCAACCAAGAAAAGCCCACGCGACCAGCGAAAGAGAGGCGGTAACGATGGATTAGGCAAAAAGTGAAACGGAGCAGCTCCACGACAGGTCCACCTGGGTCCACGTGCGGAGTCGTTAAGATCTTCATGATGATGATGATGATGATGATGGAGAAAGAAAGAGAGGACACCAATGATAGATTGCCACAGTTGTGTGAGCAGCATGAGCCAAACAGGCTGACAAGTGTCGCTGAGGTACACAAGACAAGATTTGCCCGTCCAGAGAATCGCCCACTCGCAAGGTGAAGATGATGAATGGAGTTGCTTATTTTCGGGCAAACAACCTTCTGCTGCCACTCCATCTTCATCCCACCTCCCCTGTCACGGCAACGACAGACAAGGAAGACCACAGCGCTGAATACCCCATTCTACTCTCCGCGCGCTCGATTAATCCCAGCCACACACACACAGAGACAAGAAAACAACAGAAAGAACGTGAGAGGAGGAAAAACACGAACCAAATCTTCCCAATCCTGGCAAATGGCGGAGACATCGACCCAGCAGAACACTGCGGGACTGGCGGAGGAAGAACTGCTCTGCTTGCCACGCATCGTTTTCAGATCATCATCATCATCATCATCAAAATCAAGTTATTGTATGCGCGTCGGAAGAAGGAAGAAGATCATATCACTGCAACTACACAGTTTAGGTCTTGTGTGTTGTGCCCATGCGTCATCCACATCAGCCAGGTCTGACGCACGCACAAACACAACGCCCATCCAATCCTCTCTCTCTCTTTTCATTCTTCTCACTCAGAATGGAGGGGGAAAAGAAAGGGTGAGAGGCCCCAAAAATGGTCGGCCAAAACAATCGATAAGTTCCGCAGCTGAGGAACGCGGCGGGGGTGCCTCACTCCCACCAGTTGCACAGCGTGGATTGGGTGAGCTAAGAGGGGAGAAGCTACAACACACGCACACATCCTTTCTCTGGTGGCCAAACACACAACCCTACATTGGCGTTGTGTCTGCCAGCTGAAACACAATTCGTATCTGACGCAGAATCCTCCACCCGCCTTCATCAGGAAGGGGGCGCTGGAGCTTCCAGTTCTCCCCCTCACCTCCCTCACGCTGCACCAACTCACCACCGCCCTCACTTGGCGAGACTGGAGACGCCACCTTGGCACCATCCACAGCCTTCGACGGTTTCGCTGCTGCTGCCCGGCGACGACCATCTTCAGCCGGTGCCTTGGCTGCAGCTCCTGAAGATGGTTTGGCCGCTCCAGAGGTACCTCCTCTCCTTGGAGAAACCACTCGGGCTGCAGGGCTGGCAAGAGAAGGTGCCGCCAACGGGGCAACCTTGGCAGTAGCTGGCGGCTGTGCCGCAGTTGGGCGAGAGTCGGGCTTCGAGCCACGTCCAAGAGGTGCCGCAGAAGGGCTTCCCGACGAGGTCAAGGGCTTCCCTG
The DNA here is from genome assembly GCA_030849065.1 of Jaenimonas drosophilae. Classification (NCBI taxonomy): domain Eukaryota; phylum Euglenozoa; class Kinetoplastea; order Trypanosomatida; family Trypanosomatidae; genus Jaenimonas; species Jaenimonas drosophilae. Next base: position 4,155 of record JASAON010001610.1, read on the forward strand.
CTTCACTGCTAGCACCACCAACTGGAGCAAGCGTTGGCTTGGCGAAGCTTGTACCCTTCCTCCCTGGCTCTTCTGCAGCGGCGGTTGCAGAAGCAGCAGGGGAACCAGCTCCAGCAAGCTTCGGCGAGCTCTCCTTGGCAGAAGCAGCAGGGGAACCAGCTCCAGCAAGCATCGGCGAGCCCTTCGTGGCGGCAGCAGCGGTGGTACCTGCCAGCTGTTGGGATGCCTTGTGAGGTGCTCCAGTCGCCGTGATGGGGGGAGAGTTTGCCACAGGTTGTGCCGAGGCCGTGAGACGTGCAGCCCTGCTGCTCGCAGGAGTGGCTTGTGCTGCGGTGGTGGTGGTGGTGGTGGTTGGGCAGTGGCCAGTCTGTGAAGTAGGGTCTGTGTGCGTTGGCACGGCTGGAGTGGCTGACGGAGAGTGCGGCGACGGTGGCCGCCTCCTTGGCGTGGAGGGACGAGCGAAGATCATCTCCGGCACGTCAAGGCTGGATTTGTGTGTGGAGCGTGCGAGTGGGGTGGACGTGCAGGACTGCCACGTGTGGTCTGCCGCGAGGTGCGGAGAAGTGGTTGGGTTGTGCTCACCCAGGCGCAGTGCGGGAGGTGGGCTCGTCAGGTTGGGAGACTTGGTTCCACGACGTGGAGGAGTCTGAAGACGGAGGGTGGGCAGCTGGGGTTGGTGGTCAGCGTGGCGTACCTCTGCCACCTCGCTACGAGCCTGCCGGTGTTGGGGCGGTGTGGTGCGTCCCTCGTTGGGTGAATGATGTTGGGCGGAGATGGCAGCAGGTAAGTGATGGGGGGTCGTGGCAGTATGACGGCCATCTGGGCTGGAAACCTTCACTCCTCCTTCCTGTGCGTGGGTTGGTGTGCGGGTGTTGTTGGCGGCATTTCCAGGACGGCCTTCGCGGTGTTGTTCTGCGGTGGTCTGTTTGGAAGATGGTCGTGCGTGATGAGAATGGCTGCGCTGTGGTTGCCCACTACCCGCCCCATCCCCTGCTCGCTCCTTCTTCTTGCGCGGAGAGGGGGAGGAGGATGCATGGCGGTGTGCCGACGGCGGCTGTGCGGCCAAAGTGGGGTGAGTGGGGGCCGCCGCTGCAGAATCGTATTTATGCGTCGCTGCAGTGGCGGGGACGATAATGCGGGTGGAGGTCTGTGCGGCGGGTGAGGCCGTGCCGGTGCTGGTGCTCTCCGTGTGAGAAGACGTGAGGGCACAATCGCAACTGGTTGGAACCGACTCTCCGCACACTGGTGCCATGGTGGTCATGGGTGCTTCATTCAGCTTGGTGCTTGGTGGTGGTTTGGCGTCCGTGTGGAGAACAGCCATCGATTGTGGTGCTGAGCTGCCCGGTACGCCACCTCCGTCAGAGGAAACAGCGCCATCCTTCTTGTCCTCCGATGTGGTGGCGGGGGAACTGGCGGAGCTCACCTCTGGAGTGGCCTCACATCGAGAGGCATCCGTTCCAGAGGTCGTGGGGTTCATCGCCGCGCTACAGGGATGATCCTCCGCCCTTGGCAGTCTCTCGGCAGAGGTTGGGCTCACGCGCTTGGCGCCAAGCGGGGGAGATGGAGCGGCATTGCGGACGTTGTTCCCGTGCTCCACTGACGGTGGTGCCTGTGCGGGATGCTCCTTGGACTCACCGCAGCCCATAATTTCTCAGAGTCTCTCGTGGGTGCGCGCAGCACACGTGAAGAAAAAGATGTTGGTATGACCTTGACAGATAGCAGGAGCAGAGAATGAAGTGGTGAAAGAATGATGTTGGAGTGGGTCCACGTCGTGGTGCATGTGTGTGTGTGTTTCAGGAGCGGCAGATGTAGGAGTATGGATGAATGGAATGGTTGGATTGTTGTGAGTGCAGGAGCAGGGTCGGGGAAGATTAAGTGAATACGGTACAAGCAAAAATGGGGTGAGTGCATATGGTGGGCAGAGAAAAAGAGGGCGTGCGCCCCCCCCCCCCCAATCCCTCATCATGCATTCAGCTGGCCAGACCCCTGCATCAACGGCAACACAGGAGTTGAATAGCTTGCCAGCTCCCCAAAGGCTATCTAGAGGGAAGAACACCCTCCCAACAATGAGCAATCTGCGTCGGGTCAGACTAAGGAAATGATCCACGCACGCGTACACGTACGTACACACTCAAGATACACCCAGCAAGTGTGTGAGGCACCACAGCAAGCCAACAACGATGAAGATGCCATACCAAGGCAAGAGAGACACTTCCAGGACACATGTTGTGGTGTGCTTACCGTTTTGCAGTAAATCGGCAGCGGAAAGGAATTGCCAACAAGTGTTTGGAGTTATCTCAGTAGGGGAATGGGTAGGGCTCGCGGAGCTGCTTGTTGGTTACTGTGCTGGTGCCTTGCCGAATTATGGGAGGATGTCCTGGCACAACATCCTGGAAGCACACTTCAACCCTCGACGCCGCCGAGGCGTTGAAGAGGGAGCTGTTGGCGTACACCTCGTGTTGTACGGGGAGGGTGAGGAACTCCACGACCGTGGAGTTGGAGGTGAAGAGTCCACCCGCTGGGGTGAGGACGCTGAGAACCGTGGGCACAGGCAAAGGGCCTGAGATGCCCCGAAGCCGTGGCACCACCAGGTAAGGGGAGTACTTGGGGTCCAGCTCCAGCATCATGGAAACCTGGTTGCCGGAGAAGTAGGTGATGGCATCCCCTGGGCCACCAGGGGCCTCCGGGTCATGCGAGGAGCTGTTCCAGAACTCCTGCATGCGCAGTGTCGTGGCGTCAAAGCGGCGAGTCTTTTTTTGCTTTGCCTGTTCCAGCTCCTGTTGGCTTCGCCGACTTCGTGTAACCTCCATGGCCATGTACTCGTGTGGCAGCACAGCCCCGCCGTGGCCAAGGCGCTCTCGTTGGTTCAGCATCAGAAGAACCTTCTCCTTTTGCTGGACGGAGATGCACAGCACCACGGGTGGTGCCGTGAGACGGAACTCTACAGGAAGGCGGTACTCACGTCGCTTCTCCTTGAGGAAGCACACCGCCGCCCCATCCAGGTACTTCACCGCATCCTGCCAGCACATGTAGAAGGTTCCATCATCATTCTTGCTCGGCTTGCAGATGGAGCGAATGAGTCCATGTTCAGCCCAGCCGGGCCAATCCCGCCCCCACGCCCCACTCCACCCACCCTCAGAGCCCCACGGATTGCGCAGCTTCAGCAGCTGCACACCAAAAGGGAACTGGTAAATGTCCATGAGGCTGTAGGCGTGGCCAGGACGCAGGCCAGTACGGTTGTTGCGGCTATCTAGCAGCTCCGCATGCTGCTCTTGTGTGTCGGTGCCTGGGGTCCACACCGCAACGAGGTACTTCTTCTTCAGATATCTACGCAGGGTCGCAAAGAGCGCGGCGGGAACGGCTGCATCCCCACTCCTCACCGCCTCCTCCCACCGCTTGGACAAGTTGATGGAGGGGCAGCCCGTCAGGCTCGTCAGGGCCGCCACGGGACTCCCCCCTTCAATCGCACTGTAGCTCCCAAACGACTTGGCAAAGGCCTTCTCCAACAAGGACACCCACATATCAAAGGGGCCCTTGGCAGACTGGCCAAAGCAGGGCGTTCCACACTTGGTTGGGAGGTAGGCGTCCACCAAGACGTTGGTCCACCAGCCGGAGCGGTTGATGAAGATGCGGTAGCCACCCACCGCCCGCTCCTTGCGACGTTTGGAGTTGCGCACCGGGTGGCGAAGCAGCCGGCGCAGGCGGTCCGGCTGTAGGGCGATGAGGGCGAGGCTCGACATGAGCCAGCAATCCCCGAGACTGCCTTGGCGGATGGAAGACGGGTGGGCCCGGGAGCGGAGCACGGCCACCTCTTGACGGAGGTGGTGAGGCACCAGATCCTCGGGCTTCATCCACGGATGTGAAGCGCTAGCAAACGTGCGGCCGCCAGGTCCAGAGAGGGAGGCGGCCGTCGGGGGGAAGGACGGATCCACAAAGAAGAGGCCCTTCTTCCGGCACAGGTAGAGCACCTGCTCCTCCGCCGAGGCCGCACCACCTCCTGTGGGGCGTTTTTGCATGTTCTGCACCTCTTGTAGGCGCTGGATGATGCCACAATCCCGACTCAGCCGCTTCGACGCCTCCGCTTCCAAGTGGGTGTAGAAGGGAACAGACAAGTCACGTACATCCACGGACATGGAGTAGTTTGGCACGTCAGTATCAATAAAGAGCAAAAAAGGTTGGGTGCAGAGCGGGTAGACGATGACGGTGTAGTCCAGCCACCCCGCGTGGAGTGGGGAAGGTGTGATGCGGGTGGTGGCGCTACGACCAACGAAGGCTCCCACGGTGGGCTGCGACTCCGTCCCGGCGTGTGGCTCGTTGGTCGTGGTCAGCCCAAGTGGCTGGATGAGTGCCTCACGCGGGACAGAGCACGTGATGTGCATCTCGTGGGTATCGGTGTCGTTGTAAATGTACCAGGTTGATTTGCGCTCCACGCGGAAGCATCGGCCACCGGGAAGGAGTGCGTAGATATCGGCACAACTCACCGTCGGGCCGAAGAAGTTGTAGGCACCAAACCAGCGGACCTCATGCCGCGACTTGTACTCGCCACGTACACGGACCGTTCCTCCTTTGCAGGACATTGTAAAGTCTGGATGAGCACACGAATGAATGTGAAAGATAATAGTATGAAAAAAAAAACGAAGTGAGTCCTCTACCGAGAGGACTGTGAGTGTGTAGATGAGATGATGTGTCAAGCAGTGGTGAATGAGTTCGTCCTGCGTGTTCCTGCACGCCACATGGGGTGCTTCAGATACGTTGCGAGTGAGGAGAGAAGAGAGAGATAAAGAAAGAATTCTGGTTAGTGAGGGGTGGTGTACGTAGTCTGTGGCCCACTTGCGGTGTGAAAGGCTGAAATATGAAGGAAGAAGAGCAAGAAGAAGCACCTGTGAAGAAGAAGATGGATGAGAAAGTGCGTGCTACGCTGTCCTCGCCAGTATAGAATACGCTCGTTGTTGGGGTCAGCCACCAGTACATCACCAGAGAAGAAGAAGAGCCTTCAAGAGGGCGTAGTGATCCACGTCGTACCCATCTCACAAGATCCACTGTGGTGTTGGCTTTTCACTGAAGACAGCACTATGCTTGCTGGCCGTTGGAGCAATCCTTGGCGTACTCCTCCTTCCACGAAAGGTACCGTCCGAGGGCCCACACCGGCATGCAGTTCTTGTAGCCTGGATAATGAATGGGATTGTTGCCATTGAAGACCCCACTGATGCGCTCCTGCCGCCAATCCCCGCTGCGCAACTGACGGGCCATGATGAGGCCCACCCCTCCCTCCACTGCATCCACAATCTTCTTGCGACGAGGAAGGCTGGAGCACTCGGCACTGCCACAGGCATTCATGATGGCCATCACGGCCCAGGCGGTATTCACCACTTGGCTCCCATCCGCGTTGTTCACCCACACCTGCCGGACGCAGGCGTTGACGTCTTCACCCCAGCCACCATCGGCGTTTTGGTGCAGCAGCAAGAAGTCCACGAGCCGGCGGCAGTGGGGGTGGTTGGCCATGTCGGAGAGCTCGCCCGATACACGCAGGGCGTCGGCGACGATCCAGGCACCATAGGTGAAGCACACCGCCCAGCTTCCGTAGAAGGAGCCATCCCGGCGCTGCTTGGAGAGGATGCAGGCGATGCCCTCGCTGATGGCGGTATCAACCTCACGTCGTCGGTAGGTTGGGTGCTGCTGACGAAAGAGAGAGAGGGAGTGCACGCAGCTGCTGCTGCACTCGGCGTAGCTGTAGTCAATCATCACGTCCTTGAAGAGCTCCGCGCAATTGAAGAGCTCGCAGTATGCCGGTGCGCGAGAAGGTTCGTAGCTGGCCCAGCCTCCATCCCCGCTGCGATTGCGTAGAGAGAGTATCTCATCCACACCATCGTAGACGCGGGAGGTTGGGAAAGGGAGGTGAGGTAGGAGGAGGGCCACACGCAGGCCCTCCGCCGTGCAGTCGGACACCTGCCACCCCTGAGAACGCGTGGAGAAGTTCCACGCACCCTTGGTGCGGTGGCGGAAGAAGAAGTCGGCGGCGATGGGGTCCTCCTGAACCTGCGCCACATCCACGTAGTGGTGGGCAAGAGCAACTGAGTCGGTGTGCTGATGCTGCAGCCGACACGCACAGAGTGCCTGGACGGCAAAGCTTGTGTCCCAGAGCTGCGAGCCGTTGTAGCCACTCATCCGCATCCCTTCTGGGCCCATGTAGAAGTAGTCCGCCACCCGTTGTTGGTGCATGTGGTAGCGTGTGCTCTTTGGGCCCTCCCGCAGCCACGTAATGAGCATGTTCAAAGACTTGTTCACGGGGCCCAGACAAATGAAGTTGGTGTTTTCGTCGTCGTAGGCCATGTACTTCCAGTTCAGCTCCAGGGCGTAGCGACGAATGGGTCCAATGGGGTAGCACTCGTAGAGACTCATGAGCTTCCCGGCCAGCTTGAAGAAGGAAGAAGGTGGGGTATAGAGGTCGGTGCTGCAGATGCGGCCACGGCAGCTTCGCCAGTTGATGCTGTCAAAGGGAACCGCGTAGAGCTCCGTCTTCAGGGCGGTGAGGAGTGGGTGTGGTGGTGCACTCCATCGCAGGCCGTAGAGGTAGGAGAAGGGCACCGAGAGAACACGGCTGTGGCACCACGACCGTCCCACGGAGAAGGGCACCCAGTGCGGGAGTAGGGCGAGCTCCGGCGGGATGGGGTCCACCCCATCCCAGCTGTAGAGGCCCAGCACGGAGAGCCACACCTTGCCCCACATGGGGGTGTAGGTGGCCCCTCCGGCTTCCTGAATCCATACACGCGCCTTGGCCACCTGCGCGTCCTCCGCCGGGGTGCCGAGAAGGCGCAGGGTGATGTACGAGAGCACCGTTCCGAGCATCGTGCTGTGGCCCTCGGTGTGTTGGCCCCACCCTCCATCCTCATTTTGGTAGTTGCGGAGGTAGCGGATGAGCTCCAAGCGTGAGGCCTCCCCGCAGCGGCACGTCGTCTCTGGTGGGGCATGTGGGGTCTCACATGGCGGGAACATGGCGCTGAGGTCGCCCCCCGCCACGATGAATTTGGCAAACACCACGCCAGGAGTGAGGAACTGGCAGCCGCTGTAGTCGTTGGGCCAGTGGCCTGAGAAGGGGTCCTGCAGCTTGAGGAGGAAGGCCGCTCCATCCCGCATCGCATCCGCCGCACGCTCCCGACGCTGTGTGGGCTCCGCTGGCTGAAGGCCGAGCTGATAGCGCTCGAGCCACTGCCGCTTCTCCTCCATCGTGTGGCGGAGCTCTGCTTGAGTGGGCTCCTTGGCGTCTGAGGTGGTGGTGCGTGGGGCACGGGCCATCTGAGCCGTGGTGTAGGCGTTTCCCTCCTCCGCTGTGGCCGGGGTGGAGCCGAAAAACCAACGCTGCCGCCCATCCTCGCAGCGGAGGTGCCACTGATCGATGGAGAAGGAAGGGTCGGCGGGGTAGCGCACGGGACGTACATGGGGCAGGCTGAGGTGGGGCCAGGCTTCTTGGTAGATGCGCCACTGGCGTCGTTGGTAGCGGTCCCAGAGGAGCAGGAGGAGGTGCAGGCTGAGCCACAGTGGCGCGGAGAGGCAGGCGAGGAGGAGGAAGAGGAGGCGGGTGGACCAGCGCCACAGAGCCGCGGCGAGGTGCTCACCGAGGGAGTGCGGAGGTTCTGGGACGACGGTCTTGTAGGGAAGCGAGCGCTGGTATGCCTGGAACTCATCGTAGGGGCGATTGAGCCGCTTGCGAAGGGTCGTCCACAGAGGTGCCATGATGAATGTGGGGGAGTAGAAGAAGCAACGACGTAATCGTGCAGCTACTACAGAGTTGTTGTTTGTTTTGCTGTTGTTGTTGTTGTTGTTGTTGTTGTTGTTGTAGGTGCGCGTTGATTGTGGGCAAGTGGTTGGCGCTGATGATGCTGGATATGATCAGGTTGCTTAGGACGGTGTGTGGGAGGAAAAAAGCGATACCACACGTTGTGCGTTGTGCGGCACAAGCGATAGGACAAGTGGGTGATGAGCTCTTGGCTCCAATGGTATTGTTGCTATGATGGTAGTGATGTGTGTTGGATGATGTTCTCTGGTAGAACTACTATGGATGCTGCACACATGAAAAAAAGAGAAAAAGAATCATTAATGATGATCAGAGATCGATCCTCACGACAACAAACTGTTCGAGGTTCAGCTCAGACATCATCATCATAATCATTCTCTGAACGTACAGATAGCGCCAGCCCATCTCATCCCTCCCTCGGCATCCCCAGTAACTCATGCATGTGCCAAGTATAGACGCACCTCACACACGTGAGAAGAGATGTAGAAAGGAATGCTCTCAATGGAGCTCATAAACGCCGGATTGGATATATCAGCCAATAAGTTGTTGGTCCCCCACACATACATCACTCCAGTAAGTAGGAGAAGCACGTGGAAGAAGGACCTTGTGTGTGTGTGTGTGTGTGTGTGTGTGTGTGTGCAAAACGGTATTGCCATGCATCCATTGCGTGATGGGTATGCCTCACGAACACGTACACCGGAGGTGGGGAAGAGTGTTGATGAGGCCGATGCGTTCCTCCTCATCCCCCCGCACGCGGACTGGCTTGTGCCGCTTGCTTTGCCTCCAGTTGGCGCAGAAGATCGAGCAGCTCGTCGCACGTTGGCCGTGCGGCCGGATTGAGCTGCAGGCAGCGGGTTGCAATATCCACGAGCTCAGGACACTCGGGGCACTCAGGCACCTCGGGAGGGCCTTCCGTGTAACGCAACAAGTTTATGATTTGTTCCTCCGACTCAAAGTCGTACTCGTACCACGGTGCCTCACCCGACATCATCTCAATCATGGTGCAGCCCACAGACCACACATCTCCAGCCTTGGTGGGTCCGTTCGATCCCCCACTCGTCGCCCCACGTAGCAGCATCGGGTCCATCCAGCGCAGCGTTCCCGCCACGTGTACCGTCGTGGTGCTGTCGTGGTGATCAGGTTTGCTCGAGGTTGGTGCGGCACCTTCGCTGGGGCTCGCCTGGGACGACGCCGCAGCCGCAGCAGCAGCAGCAGCCGGCCCCGTTCGCTCCATCGCCACCGCCATCGCATGCTGCTTGTTTAGCAGCCGTGAGGTGCCAAAGTCGGTGAGCTTCACCTCCCCCTTCTCCGTTACGAGAATGTTGGCGGTTTTGATGTCACTATGGACGATGTCGGAGTGGTGAAGGTACGCGAGACCCTCCATCGCCTGGCGGAGGTAGCTCGTGATCACCCCCGGACTCAGGGCACCAAAGTTGTCGAGAAGGTGGCGCAGGGAGCCACCCGGAACGAACTCCAGAAGAATGTTGAAGTAGGTGCTGTTTTGCGATGAGCCGTAGTACTGCACAATGTTGGGATGCACAGCCTTGGAGAGGACGGAGATCTCCTCCTGGAGTGATCGGTACTGCTGAAGCACCTCCTTTTCTTGTTCTGGGGCCATGCTGCCGCTCGTGTTCGCACCTTCGCCCTCCCCGCCACCACAGTTGATGGCGGCGGGGAGCAGCACACGCTTCACGGCGATGAGTTGGCCATTGGTGAGATTGATGCCCAGGAACACCTCCGCATTCCCGCCACGACCGAGCATCTCCTCCCCAATCTTCCACTCGATCGTCTCGCGACGTGGCGGGGTGGCGTTGTTGCCCGCCCCACGCGATGGCCCACGCGGGGCGGCACTAAAGCTGCTGCCATTGCGACGACGGCGGCCGTTGTGGTTGGGTGAGTGCGTTGTGCTGCCAAAGCTCAGGTTGCCATTGGGGCCACCATCTGGCGTTGAATGTCGGTGTGGGGTACCACGGCGGAAGGAGCCGAAGGAATCCATCGGGCTCCCGGCCAACTCGCGCTGTGCGTGACGGAGTGGCACACCGCGTTCATCCACCAACACAAAGACGAAGCCCATGAAGAATTGTGTGCTGCTCAGACGGAAAGTGATGAGCGCATTCACGGGCAGCGGGGACGACTTCCCCTTGCCAATCTTCTTCACATTCACGTAGGTGCCGTTGGCGCTGTGATCGAGGAGCTCGTAGAGATAGCGACGTGGTTGTGGTGCAGTGGTGTGGTCGTGGCGTCGGCTCAATCGGCCCACCGACGTATCGCGGCTGTCTTGGCGGCCACGTCGCCCGCGGCTTCCACGGCCGCTCTCCCCACCACGTTCGGAGAGCGCGGGGAGAGAATCCTCCTCGTCGGGCACCTCCTCCTCCTCCTCTGGCGCCAGTGTGCGTGTGATGGCAAACTGAATGCTGCTGACGAAGGTATCGCTCACGACGCCCTCGCATTTGCTGCTTCGGCCAAAGTGAAAGGGCACCCCAAGCGGCACACGAATGCGGAAGGATGGCAGCGTCGCCTTGTCGCGGGAGAGGAGAACGGCCCACAGCTTGCCGGCAGACTTGCGCTTCATCTTGTTGCTGGCGGCACCACCCGTGCCACGGTGCTTCGCCTCGCTGGCTGCTACGCCTGCTGTTGCTGCTGCTGGGCCATCATCCTGCCTGGAACGTGCTGGGGTGTGCTCGTCGAGATGGGCATCATCCACGTCGGCCTCCGGTGAGGGGCTGATTGGATGTAGAGGCCATGAAGATCGCGCTCCATCCTCCGCCTCCCTGACCTCCTCATCATCGTGGGTGTGCGGGCTTGGCGGAGGAGGCATCCGGGGAGAGTGCAGCGAGCGTTGCGGCGATTGCTTGGCGCCCGACTCTGGTGTGTTGGCGTGGCGTCGTGGCGAGATGCTCTCATCTGGTGTGATAAGCTGTTGTGGCTGTGCCTCCACCGCCACCAATGATGGGCTCAGCCGCAGCCGTGGCGCCGACGAGGCTCGCCGCCTGCCGCTCACTTGTTGGCCACGTGCTCCTCCTGCACCGCGCGGAAGTGGGTTGGATGATGCCGCATAATCTCTCGATGGATGATCCTGTTGGCCCATCATCTCCTCATAGCGTGCGGCGCAGGCAAGCACCTCCGCTTCAAAGTTCTGCAGCAGAGGCAGTCGTGGCGTGGTGGAGGTAGTCGGCGAGCGGTAGGCGGGAACACCAATGCTACTGATGGTGTTGGTCCGTGAGTTGTCGGCCCCCATCTGCGCACGTCGGTACACCTGCACGAGGTGGCCCAGCTGGGTGAGATACTGCAGCCTCGCCACATTCATGGAGGGGGCGGGCGGGCACGGCGGGGTGGGGGCGATGCCGTGCTCGAGGAGCATCACGAGAGGAGCGCGCTCTCCACGAAGTTGGTCCATGACGAGAAGAGCTGCTGCACTGCGTTGTGCCTCTTCCGTTGAGGCGAAGCCGTCTAAATCCTGCACGCGTTGGTGTAGCTCCGCCCACGATGCCTCCGCCTCCTCCGCAGCAGCCAAGGAGGCGGCATCTCGCTGAAGCCGGTTCCGTGTCGGGGAGCTCTCTCCGAGGCTGTTGGCCTCCCCCACGGCCAGAGGTCCACGCAGCGGTCGTAGTGCGCACGCAAAGGCCTCTCCACTGCTGAGCTCCAACACACCACGCATGCAGAGGTGCGAGCCGCTCGCAGAGATGGCAGCCACATCACCACTGGCGCCACCAAATGGGGCCGTGGCGGAGCCCTCCGACGGCGACCAGCCACCCATGCCGGACCACACGTGCGATGGATTCATGCCCGCACATTCTCCCGTGAGTGAGGCATCCTCCACCCCATCCGCCACCACCTCCTCTGACACCATTGCCTGTTGCGGGATGATGTGTGCGTAGAGCGGGAAGCGAAGCATCGCGGCACTGTTGAAGCCCGTCATGGCGGCCGCTCGACGGCTCCAAAAGAGAAGCCGCCCCGTGTGCGGGTGCACCAAGGCCACGGGCAGCGGGAGCTCATCGCAGAGCTGGTGCAGCCGAGGGCGACGGCAGAGTATGAGTCCGGTAGAAACATCGTTGTGGCGGCGCAGTGGTTGGTGCCACACATCCAACGAGACGGCAAAGGAACGAGCAACGCCGTCGGTGGCAGTGGGGCTGGCCGTCAAGGATGGCACGCGGCCACGGAGTACAACGCGGCGAACCTGCGCGGCAGCCGACTTGGCACCGCCTTGGCCCACCTCCACCGCCGCCGTGGCGGAGGTGAGGGGCGCCGCGCCATTCACAACGGGGCGGCCCTCATCGAGCGCCGCACGCCGCCAGCGGCCCCACCGCAGCCGCCGACGCCGCATCACCGCGTGTGGTGCGGCCACTGACCCATCCGCGGCACGGCCCATCCCGAGCTTCTCCACGAGGGCGAGGATGTCGGGTGCCTCCTCCACCTGAAGGTAGGAGAGGAGCTCGCCCAGCCGCCGTCCACGCACGTAGGCGGCGGGGAGCCCCATCAGCTCGCACAACGCGGGCCCCACATCCACCACAATGAGCAGCCGATTGAGGAGGAGGTAGCACGGGTTCTGGAGGAATCCAAAGAAGGTCTGTGGCACCTCACCGCAGCTTTCATTCGTGATGAGTGGCGCCTGCGCACTGGCAGGGCCCTGGCGTGGGCTTGGGGTGGAGAGCAGCAGTCGTTGCCAGCTCTCCATCGCCAACCTCTGCCCCACACCTCCTCCGCCATCTCGTCGAGCATCATCATCTCTATCCCGACGTCCGGCCGAGGTCTTCCCCTTCTGTTTGATGGCATCCTCCTCTGCCGCCGCTGTTAGATCCTCAAAGACCACATCGGTGCCGATGCGATACATCAAGCCAACCACAGGCAGCAACAGCCACAGCGCCGCCACAAAGATGCTTGAAGCTGAGACGTGGTCCTCCTGGGCAAGAAGAATGGCAAAGTGAATGAGCCCCACAACCAGATCCGCCACATAGGAGATGCGAAGCCCCACGACGCACCACACATGCAACAGGCACACACTCCAGACTACCGATGATGGGAAGATGGCAACACCATATCGATGTGCGGCATCGGCGTCATTATCCACGATGCCCCCACCCGCCCATTCATCGGGACGCTTCATCACCGTGGCAGAGGTTGGGGATGATGAGGAGGAGAAGGAGCGGGTCCATGCCCCCACCACCTCGGGTGAGACGAGGAGCAGCACACCCCACAAGAGGAGGCAAACCACCACAACCCATGTACGCAGGAGGGTGGCGTGGCGGACGTACCAACTCGCCGCCTCCCAATCTAGGTGCTCCTCATTGGTGAGACGAAAGGGCGTTGGCTGCGGGAGTGTGTGCAGGACCACCCGAGGAGCTGCGGAGAGGGTGGCGGGCACCTCCCAGCGTCGCAGCGGTGGCGCGGCCGGTGTGGGGCCGCCACTCGTGGGCAGTGGTGTCGGGGATGCGGCCACGGGCCCCCACGGACGTTGAAGGTCGCGCAGCAACCGCCGCAGACGTGCCTGTTCCACCAGGCGGGTGGACCATGCGTAGAGCAGGCCACCCACTATAGCTGTGAGGGCGGACACGAGGATGAAAACGATCTGCGCCGGATTCACTGACCACGGAAGGAAGCCAAAGAGGGCCAACAAGAGTCCGAGCAGCAGCAGCAGCACACTGGATGGGGTGTGGCTCGCCGTGGTACCCCAGACACGACGGCACCACTGTGTTGCACTGCATGAGCAGCCCGGAGAGGAAGTAGAAGCACTCGAGGAGAGGTGAAGAGACTGAGTGGAGCTGCTGGTCTCATCACTCGCCCCGCAGATGCCACACCACCCACCACCCCGCGGGCGTGGATGATGGCAGGCAACGCAGTGTTGGCCATCCTCCGCGGCGGGGCTTGGCCGTGGAACGGGCCGCACAGAATGTGTAGGAACGATGCTCGACGTACGAACGAAGGGAGAGGCCCCAGGCCCGAGGCGCCGTGTTGGCGCAGGAATGGCACGTGAGGCGGAGGGCGAGCGTGCCGAGCCAACAAAAGGCCGCGGCGCCAACGCCCCATCATCCTTATCTTCCTCTGTGGGCGAGGCGATGGGCGGGGGCGTGAGCCGTGGTGGGTAGGATGCCTCGCGTACATCCACCTCATCCAACGGGGGAAGTCGGAGAGCCGGGGCGTCGGCGTCGTGGGTGGCGAGGATCTCGCGGAGGGGGTCGGGGTGAAGGACGGCCACCTCCTCTTCCTCTTCGTGTAGTGCTGGGGAGCGCAGGTGGCTGCCTGCCACCCCAGACGTGGGCATGTTGGGTGTACCAAGATTGATGGTTTGAGAAGCTACAAGATACAATGGTTGTGGGTGCGTGATGATGATGGCCTTGATGAAGAATGAACTGGGCCACACGCAAAGATACACTTGGCTGTGGTACGTCGTGGCACAAGAAGATGAGAATGAAGATGAAGAGTATGTGGGAGCATCAATGAGAGAAGCAGTGGCAAGAGAATCAGCAACAGCAGCACACATGCGTACTTATCATGCCCATTTATCCGTCACTGAGTACGGCAAGTGATGCAATGACGTCAAAGCATCATCCATCATCCATCATCATGGAGTTGTTGTTGGTGAATCCCTCGCCGGGACGCTGTGCTCCATCATGATGCGATGTTGGCGCAACATGCCCTTCATGAGATCATCCACGTACTGAGCGCGATAATCGTCCTCACTCGCCTTGAGCAGAACCAAACGTGCTTGTCGGGCGAGACGCTGAATGGTGTGGAGGCGTCGCTGGATGGCCACACGTTGCACATTGAGCGGATGTACGCGAATGTAGTCCTCAGCGGAGCGGTTGTGGTGGAGGTACATGACCCCAACCCGACGCACCACACGTGGGCAGTTGCACGGCCACATGGGTTCCTGCTGCAACTGAGAGATGTTCTGATGGAGCACTGCCATCACTGCGCTTGCCGCCACTTTCTCGCCATCCGCTGCGGTGACGAACTCCGTCGGGGATGATGGTCGTGGAGGCGTAGATGTGAAGAGGCCAAAGAAGTTCCGCCACACACCAGGTCGGTGGGCAATGGCATGCCATGCCACTGCAACATCATCATCATCATCATCATCATCCACGCCACCGGCATGATTCTCCATTGGATGCGTGCAGCGTGCGCAGGCCACCTCCATCCACTGCCCCGCCGGCTCATTCCCCACATGTTGGGGCCGCCACCACTCTGCATGGCCAAAGCGCCTGGCCTCGGTGAGGATGAAGTGCTGCAGGGCAAAGCGCAGGCCCTCCATCTTAGCTTGCAGATACACCATCATGAAAGTATCGAGCGGCTCGGTGCTCGTGCGCAGGAAGAGCTGCAGCTCCAGCGGGGCGGTCTCGGCAAAGCGTTGTGGGTCAATGGGGATGCCAAGATCATGCTCGAAAAAATAGTCGCGCACGGTGGCAACGGTGGGCCCCGCCTCACTTCTGCGCCGGCCAACACCTCCATCATCCTCCTCGGCATCCTCGCCACTCACGAGCTCCTCCTCCAGCTTCCCCACATCCCCATTGTGGCGTGGGTGCAGCATCTCCCACTCCACGCGACGTTCTTCGTACACCTGCGCACGCTGCCGACGCATCTCCAAGACCCCAGGCGAGCTCGCTGACACCGCCTCATCCAGCAAGAGGCCCACAACCGGTGCGGGCTGCAGCGGGCCCTCAATCACATCCTCCTTGTTGTGGTACAGCGCCGCCACACGTGTGAAGGGGTTGTCCTCCGCCCCAAGCACCGCGTAGGTTCGTTGCCGCATCGTACCACCTCCCTCACCCGCCTTCCAAAACACTCCTTCCGCGTTGGTGTGGTTATTCCACGAGGGTGGGTCCTGCGTACGCCCGTGGAAGTGCACCGAGCGCAGCCGCAACAAGGTCTGCGGGAAGAAGGAGGGTCGGCACCCCTGACGTCGTGGCCAAATCATCGTCGGGGTGAGTTGGCCCAACAAAAAATTCATGCGTGCAACCTCGCGATTTTCCTTATCCATCATGTCACGCGCGTGTTGCGCGGGTGCGCGATCATCCCCGCCACCCTCCTGGATTCTCAGCCGACGAAGGTGGCGCAAGATGCTGCGGTAGTAGTGGGTGGTGGAGGCGGAGCGCTCGAGGTACTCATCCTCATCCTCCTCCTCCTCCCCAACTCCACGATCATTGTCGGGGCTGTGGAGCTGCGATTCATCGGAACTCAAGCGTGGATTCGGCGCCACCTCGCCGCTCGTGAAGCTTGCCTTGGTGGAGTCAGCGACGGAGCCCGTCGGGCCAACGGCAGTGGTGCCTGCCGTAGAGGGCCTCTCGCGCCACATCGAGGGCGGTGGTGAGGTACACACCGCCTCGGAGGAGAAGCCCTGCTGGCGGAGCATCGATACGTTGGCATGAACGCGGTACTTCACGGCCTGGTGGTGGGAGAAGATGATGTGGGCGAGACGATGCTGCCGTCGTCGGGTGAGATCAACGGCATGTTGCAGATGCTCCAGGAGCTTATGTGCCTCGCGATCATCCGTGGCCTCGTCCTCTTCATCTGGCGTGGCACCCTTGGCTGTGGGTGTCTCCTTTTCTTGGGATGAGGTTGCACCAGCAGTCGTACTATCATCTCCATCATCATGATCCACATCCTCTGGCTTCTCCCGCAGCAGCCGTTCAAGCAGAGCGGCCTGGTGAGTGCGGGAGAGAGGAACCTCATTGAGGACGCGCTGCAACGTCTCTAGCTCTGCCGCACGTGCCTCGGCGTGGTACGACCGCAGGGGCTCCTCCCTCATGATGAAGGAGCCATCCGCATCGATATCTGCCTCCGCGGGTGCCTCGCGGCGCCACCACCCACGACGCCGTCGTCGGCGCCAGCCCACAGAAGATGCGGATGAAGATGAACGCACCTCACCACGTCGCGCCTCACGCCGTCTACCTGAACGAGGTTGTTGGCTAATGGAGTTGTGGAGTATGGAGAGCATCTTGTGAGTGATGTTCTGGGGTGGGTAGTAGGCATCAATAAGGCCAACATGAACGCCGTGGTCGGTGAGGAGCTGAACCTGTTCTGGGAGTAGGGTGGGAAGGCTAAGGCCGTCGGGGAAGCACTTGGCACCGAGCTCCTCCACGGTGCCCATTGAGCGTGGATCAATCTCCGTCGCTGGGTGCCGCCCCACACGGCCGGTGAGGGCGTAGAGTGTGTAAGCAAGCTGTACGAGGAGCTCCATCCACTGAACGTAGTTGAAGATGGGGAAGATGTCGGGGGCGTAGAAGAGGCCCAGAAAGACATCGTCGTCGTCCTGCTGATTGAGTCGGCGCATGGCGGCTTCTACAGGAAACACGGGAACAAGATGGAAGCAGTGAGCCCACTCCAGGGCCGCCGAGGCGTTGCTCTTCACGGCAGCTGCATCATCAAAGAGGAACTCACGCAGCCAATCCGTGGCAGGATTGCGCTCATCAAGATCACTAGGTGCATCTCCTCCTGATGGTGATGATTCAGCGGAAGAGGGCTGAGGGTGTTGGCTCGTCGCCGCCACTTCTTCCTCCTCTCGTCGTGCCTTCTTCGCATCATGTGGAGGAGGTCCTCCACGGCTTCCTACTCCTCGGAAGTGGTGGTAAGCCGGATCACCACGCGGGTTGTGTGTTGGAGATTGAGCCGCCCACCTCAGCTGCCGCACCACCTCCGTGAGGGTTGGATAGTCGTTGAAGGTGGCACCGTCTGTTGGGTGATCGAGGGTTGGCCCCCCACCTTCTCCATCCTCTTCATCATCATCGTCATCACGGAGGGCCTCCATCTCACGAAGGTGCAGCTCACGAGGCAGTGGCGATGTGCGATCCAGTGCAGCCACGAGGAAGGAGGGGTGGTCGGTGGGCCAGCTAATGAAGAGCACCACACACAACAACAACAAACGCGTCCATGAGGCAATGGGATGCCTCCACGGGTGGTGCCGCATCTTCACGAATCTGATAGATATTTGTGCGTGGCACGCCTTCCAGCTAGTACGGTGAAGAAGAGAGAGGGTCGTGCGTGCCTCAATCAGCCCTTGACGCACTACACATACCCCGGGAAAAAAAAAACTCGTACGAAAATGTGGATGTGATACACAGCTACGACTGTGTTGGAGAGAAGGGAAGGAGGGAGAGAGGAGGAGGTGAGGGGGTGTACGGGAAGCGCTAGCGGATCATGGGTGCTCCACACATGATGTGCCCAGCTCATTCCTCCAGGAATGAAGAGGACGATGTTCGTACTGCCGCAGCAGGAGGCGGTAAGCCGCCACATGAGATGCAGCGGGTGCACGTGTTCGTAGGGGCACTGTGATTGGGGAGTTAGAAGGTGGAGTAGCGTTGTGGAGGTGCATCCACAAACATAGAGAAGGGTGGATAGCATCGCTGCTGCGTGGGTGGGCCCACAACATCTCCCCATTACGATAAGCTGGATGCTGCGAAGCACGTAGTTCCATGGAATTCATGGAGACGTGTAGATCGAAGGCATGGACGACGCGGAACTCGCACGCACGCACGCACACACAGGGCGAGCATGCTGGTTCCATGAAGCAAAAACACAGAGAGATAATAGAGAAAACACAACCGGCGCGGAGCACATTCATCACCGGGCCGCTCCACACTCATCATGGATCACACGTGGGCGAAGAGGATCTCTCCAAGCTTGCCGTTGGTGCGCCACTGAAGGCCATGTTGGTCGTCGAGCGCGGCCTTCGTCGCCGCAGGAACCCCAATACAGCACTCACTCTTGATGGTGCGAATAGAGCACACTGGAAGCACGTGAATAGGCCAGAAGGCGGAAACGAGCTCCGTGAAGGTGGGTCCTTCCATGACAGCCTCAGCAGGGGTGCTGCACAGGAGAGCATCCATCATGGCCTTTTGTTGTGGGGTGTAGTGAGTAGAGGCGTTGCGGAGGTCCACCGCAGCTCCCGACTTCGCGGGTGTGGCGAGACTCGCCTGGAAGTCACTCCGATTCCAGTAGCGATCACCCATCAAACGTCGGTAGTTGAGGTCGCCCTTGAAAATGACGAGAGCACTACGTGGGGTGAAGGCAGCCTTGTTGGCCACGTACAAGTCGCGTGCCGTGGGCAGCGTCTCGGCAATGTTGGCCGGGGCCGTCGTGCACGTTGCTGGGGCAACGGTTTGAGTATAGAAGTAGCGATTGATCACTCGCGGGGGAAGCTCACGGTACTCCGACGGCTGTGTCCAGACGGTATCTGCATCCACCGTGAAGTGCCCCTGCTCAAAGGCCTCCCGCACACGCTCCACAAAGGGCATGAAGGCTGCCTTCATGGTCACATTGGCCAAGCTGGCCTCAATGAGCTCCGTCAAGAGGATCTCAAAGTCGGGTGGGGTGACGTCAGAGACGTAGTAGGGCATGCACTTCACATGGAAAGCAACAGTAGGTAAGATGGGGGTATCTGCAGCAGCACGACTTGTGTGGATGAACCACAGACCGAGACACAAGTCGGAGATGCTCTCCACGCCCACATTATCCATGACGATGTCAAGGTGGTTGGTGGCCGCCGCGGCGGGGTGGCAGCACGCTGGCTGTGAGCCTGAGCCAGACTGGTGCTGGCGCACAAGCTGCATAAGGTACTGGGCCACGCCATCGGCCTCATTGCCCACAAGCTGTGCGTCCTGGCTGGCGGTTGATTTTCGCTCACGTTCCCGGGCGAGCTCCACCATCTTATCATGCTCCCCAGCGGATTCTTCCCCCGCTGAGTGCTTCGCCATGAGCTCCTCCATCGTGAAGATGGAGAGATCGAGGCCGTTGCCCCACAACATCCATCGCAGCAGCACAGGTGCGAAGTTAACCGGGGCAGACCAGGGCTCACACTGCAGCATCGGCAGCACACGCGCGCTCAGAAAATTCACGAGCACATCGCGTTTTTCCTTGGCAAACACGTCAACGTAGTTGGCGAAGACGCCGTGAGTGGGGAGGAGGCCCTGGCCAACAGGGTCCACGAGGCTGGCGTAGGGCACCTCCTTCACCTCATCTGGGCCTCCTCCCGCCACGTGGATGCGTGCCGTCACACTGTCTTGGATGCTCAAGCTCTTGCGCACGATGAGATCGGGGCAGAAGTCTTGATGCGTCATAACAGCAGGGCTGACGAGGCCTGGGGTGGCGGTGAGGCCACTCTTCTGGGTGAAGACGGGGTTGATGATGGCATTTGGGGTGATGAGATTCACCACCAGCTCATCCTGCTTCACTCCGGTGGTCGTGGATGTGGCGGCGATGGCGGCCTCAGCCCCATCCACGAGCATCATGCGCTGCCAAAAGAGGTGGAAGAAGTAGATCTCTCCATGGAGCCACGGAAGCTGGCCCCAACGTGGTGCGGGACGTTGTTCCGTGGAAGTGGCGCCAGCCTTGTGGCCGTCATACTGCTCAACGGCGCTGAAGTTGCGGAGCCAGGCAGGCACCGCCCGCTGGCCGGGCAATGGAGCCACCACGGCGTTGCTCCGGACGTCGTTCATGAGCGACTCCACACGCTCGCGTGCAAGGTTGGAGATGATTGAGCGGTTCTCTGCCAAGGTGCGCTCCGCAATGGCGGCAAGACGGCGTGAGAGAGTCTGCGCACGGAACTCTTCCGACCCAACATCACGAAAACGGGCCAAGGTTGGCAATCGCCCTTGTGGGTGCTCAATGGCTCCACGGAAGAGGCTGAGGAGCTCCTTCGCATCCTCCCACAAGCCAATGTGGCAGCAACCACCAGCAGCACCTTCGGGCCCCGTGGCGGAGATGAGCTGATGAGCGGGGAATCCGCGACGGGCAAACATGTAGTCGCGTGGTCGGAGTAGCTGCAGGATGGGGCAGTAGTCATTGGCACCATCGCCCACAAAGATGATGGTTGGGTCAATGAGGTGTGTGGTGCTGAGCAAACGTTGAATGATGTGGGTCTTGCACATGTTGGGCTTTGCTTGACAGCAGCCGCAGGTGTGGCCGACAGGGTCATACCAGCTCACACGTGATCGGCGTTGAAAGTTGGGCCATGCGGCGTTGTACTTGGCATCCCGTTCAGCCTCATCCACACCGCAGCAGTTTACGACGTGCTCCTCCTGGTCGTTGGGGCCACAACGTGCGCGGAGGCCATCGGTGGGCCTCTCCGCGCTCACCTCATTGTAGGGGTTGGAGTGAATCTGATGAATGCCAGGGATGGCGAAGGGAAGAAGGGCCTGGAGTGAGGCATCAATGAAGAGGAGGTTAGAGTCACTGGCGATATTCACTTCCACAAAGCGCTGATGTTGGTCTGCCTGGCCACCCGTTATGGCAGGATGCTCGAGTTGGAGCTTGCGGAGGTAGCGGAAGAGCTGTGGCATCTCTGGATCAATGACAACGCTCTTGGCGGCAGCTGCCACGAGCTCCTCGCGGGAGAAGGGGGCCACCAACGTGTCCATGGCCTTGGTCCACTGGAGCCCATCGGCACGCATCCGCATCTGATCCTTGCTTCGGCCCAACACCGCGGGAATAACCTCATCGGTGTTGCAGTTCACGACGGTGTGGTCAAAGTCAAAGACCACGAGGAATGTTTGCCTACCAAGTGAAGACATCTCCTGTATGATTTGTATGAGTTTTGTGTGTGTTTTTGTGGAAAAGATCCCAATGTTATGTATCAAACTACATGAAGAAATGATGATGATGATGGTGAGTGGAGATGGTGATGGATGAATGTTGGTTGGTATCTCATGACGCACACCTCCAAATACCAGTGCGTGGCAAAAGAACATCTTTATGGAACACAGTTATTGCGACATGCTCGCACAACGAATGTGTGTGTTTCTTTTTTTTGTGGGAGGGGGGAGGCAAAACAACAAAAGAAAGACATAGAGGAAAAGGAAAAGGGTGGCCACGAGGCCACGACACGCCGATATGGTTCACGGGGCCCAGTTCTGTTCCGCACACACGTTCATCAACACCTCTCATTGCGAATCCAGCCAGTGAAGCAGCAGCAGAAGCAAGTGGCGGCACAGGGAAACGGAAACAACTGAAGAAAAAGCAGCCCAAATAGATGAAAACAAAAACAAAAAGGAAACTTCCCCGGTTGTGGTGCCCTCAGGTGAGCGCTATACACAACACACCATAGCAACAGGATGCTCACATGTGCATTGTCGTGGTGTACGAGAGAACGTCTCCACCAGCCGTCGTCGATGTTCGTTAAACAAGCAAGCAAGTGCTCACCTCAACCATCTATCAAAGGGGGGCGGTGAAGGGGAGGTGCGCGGAAGAAGAGAACGGGAAGAAGCGCGCACGCCCAGGCAACTCTCATCTCATTCACTGCGTCGCATCTCCGCCGAACACACCCCTCCATCCAGAAAAGACACCAAACGTGCGGGTTCATCGCACGGGTGCGGTGGTGAGCCAATTTTTCTTCTCCAACAACCAAAGGCAGAGGCAACGATCATGAAAAACAAAACAAAAGTGAAGCAAAAAAAAAAGGATCGTACATCATAATATAATCATAATCCAGTCGATTTCTTTGGGTACGATGAAAGCCGACGAGATGAGCTCCACACCTCAGCCACACACACACACGCACACACAACCCAAGAAGGACGGAGGGAAGGGGGGAATGAACACCCACCCACACCCCATCCACCCCAGTCCTTGTGCCACGGTGTCTTTGGTGGGGAGAAGCAAGTTCCACGTGCATGTATATATGCACACAAAAGTATAACTACGTATCACTGACCTGCAAATTCATCATCCATGCATAGAGCTATCATCTACTCTAGGCGGAATCCAGGGATAATCTGTGATGGTGCCGTGGTTCTACGGAGCCTCTCTCTCACACACTTCTCGAGAGAGAGGCTCACCTGGTGGATGCGTGGCGGTGCAGAGTTGCGACCTCCGCACACGTTGCCCCGACAGCAGCAGGCATCCACACTCTCCCAAGCAGCTGCAGCAATCCCACACACAATTCACATCAAGGCACGTTGAAGAGCATTGACGTGTTTGCTGTGTGTGTTTCATTGTTGTATTTTTTTTCTTTTTTGCGGGCCTCACCCTCCCCCGCGCCAACGCACAGGGGAGGTATTGGTCTGGAGAGAGCAGTTGCTGGGGAGAAGATTTTGCAGCCCCACTCACATGCGTATACAAGGAGCTCCATTAAAACATAGTGTTAGATACGAAGAGGAGGAACAACAACAACAACCATAGAAGGAGAAAGAGCCAAAACAACAGCAAAGAGATAAAACGAGCGAACCAAGTCAGAACAAAAACAGATGAGATGATCCAGCGGAAGGCACTCACGACGGCCGCGGAGGAGGAGAAGATAGAGAGGAAGAAATGGGGTAGGGACGACACAGGGGAGAGGGAGAATGGCACCACCACCGTGCCAATCTCGAGCAGCTACACTCATCAGCCCTCGTCGCTGTTTGGTTCCATACCAAAACACAACAATAAAAGATAGTGAATCACAAACTGTGGGGGGAGGAAGTGTATAGATAAACGAAAGGAGAAGAAGAAGAGAATCATCTTCTACGCTGGAGCAGCATCAGCGGCTGCGAGGGGGGAAAGGGAGGTCGTTGGGTTCTTAGGCAGAGCGTTGTGGGTGTGTACGGTGGACGCGTGATTGAATGAAATAGGCAACGTCCACGCAGGCAATACATAAATGCAGTCCACTTACTTCACACGTCGCAGAGAACAGGTCTGCACGGAACCCTTGAAGCGAACAACCCAGCGGAGTACAAAACAGAAATACGAAGAAAAACCCGCAGTCGTTAAATCCACACAAAAAGAAACGAAAACAAGAAAAATATCATCATGATATGAGGGGGGGGTAAAGGGAGGACAAACGTCCCCACTGGGGCGCTGTGGTCACACGAAGCCACACTCCTCCCCCATTCTTCCATGTGCACCGTTGATATCCCCTTTAACAGACATAATGGTGATTGGATGATGATGATGGGGGGGAGTGTCTTCGCGCGCAATCTTTTTTGTTGTTGTTGTGTGTGTGTATTGGCGTTGCTGTGCATTGAGGGCAGCATAAACACGAGATATGGGAATGAGCAAAAACCACACAGCGTTTCTGAATGTTCGTACTTCCCTGCTACGAACACGCAAGAAGTTGGTAGAAGACGCAGCAAACATACTCAGCAGCCATCCCAAGGATAGTGTGGCACGTACTGGTCAGCGCCACCGAGAGAAGAAGAAAAAAGAAGAAAAAGGGAAGAAAAAAAAACGACCGCACAAAAGAGCGTTGTGGGTCATGAAAACTCCAGTGCAATTCGTTGTCTGCTACGAGACGAACATGAGATTGAAATGAGAGGAGTGCATCATGACCATGGTTGTTGCACAGGTGTGGCAGAGAAGAGTAGCAAAACGAGACATAACGTGCTCATCAACCGTCTGTATGAACGACAGTTGGATGCCCAACAGTCTTCCACCACGGAGAGAATAGCAGCAACACACCACATTCAGCCAACGTTCGTGGCGGCCGGGAGGGAGGGAAAGGCGGGGGGGGGGGGGTCATCGGCATGACGATGGAATCGTAAAAACTCCAACGAAGAAGGAAAGAGGGCTGAGAGGCAAATAGGGAGCGTAGGGGGGGAACAAAAAAAACAGAAGAAGATACATCGCCGTCGAGATAGAGAGTGTTTGTTTGAGTGTGTGTCGGGCTTCATTCCGAACAACAAAAGAAGCAAAAAAAAACTTTGAGGCTGTGGACGTGTGGCAGTGGTTGAGGGGGAGAAAGAGGGCTGGGTGGGTTTGTACTACCCGACGAGAACAAACCGTCACTCTCCAGCGAACGTCATGCGAGCCAGAGAGGAGGAGGTATGTGCACGTCGAGAGTCAGCCAAAGCACACACCTGCGTGTAGGGTGCCACTCCTCTTACCCCCTCATCATCATCAACCTACCCTGTGCGCCGTTAGCGCAGCATAAAAGAAAAGCAGTGAAGGCAGGGACGCGAACCACGGCCACAACAGAGGACGGGCAAGCAAGTATCATATTCATTCACCATCCACACAAGGTAGCTCAGGGATCCAGAAGTTGGAGAGCCAACCAGACAGCTGTGTGGAGAGTGAGGGGGGGTACGACATGTAACTTCAAAAACGTCAATCGAGTTCCTTCTCGTTGTGTGTTTCTTGTTGCAATGTCGCGTCTCCACACGTTGTACTACTGTGTGGGCATGAACTGGCGGTTGTAGTAGGTCCGTAGCACACCAGAGAGGGCACTTCTCGCCTGCTGCTGTTCGGCTGCCTCACGCACGTAGGCCTCCTCTTCATCCTCCACCGGGGAGGGTGATGGTTTTGGCGCAGTGAAGGACGGCACACTCGATGGCGGCAGAGCAACTGCGGCAACGGTGGCGGTGCACATGGGCGGCGGGCGCTTGGAGGGGCGGTGAGGCGAGCGGCTGACGGGGCTGCAGCTGTTGGGGCTGCCGCTCCACGTGGCGTGGGTTAATTGGCGGCTGCCAAGTCCTGCAGCGATAGCTGGGCTGAGGGGATTCGCCACAATTCCCCCTGGTGCGCTCTGGTTGGTTATGGAGCTGGTGTGTGTGCTGCGGCTGACGCTCAGGCTTCCGCCTGGGCTGGTGGGGTGGAGGAGGAGCATGCCGCTGAAGGGGCGGCCCTCATCTGAGCCGCGGTGACGTACATCCATCTCCACCACCTCATCCATGCCACCGGCACTGTTGAAGCGCTCCAGCGGGGCAAAGAGGGCATCGCGGTGGAAACTTTCCAGTGAGGAGAGTGTGGTGCTATCAACCCACGTTCCTGTTCCTGGGGTAGGGGGCCGTGGCAGCGAGAGGCCCGGCGGGTCATCTTCACGTTCACGTGTGATGGGGGAGGCGCTGCCGCTGCTGCTAACTGGGGGTGACTTCAAGGCGGGTAAAGGTGGTGGCAGGGGAACATTCCACATCTTGGGGCGTTCATCGCGTATGTGGTCAGGACTTGAGGGCCGACGCTGCAGCTGTGGCCCAACGGCGGCCACCACCGCATCACCTTCCTCCTCCTCCACCAACGCCGGTGGTGGGAGCATGGCCATGGTGTCTTGGCTCACCAGCGGTGGCGGTCGTACCTCCACCGAGGCGAAGGAATCATCCTCGCCACACTGCACAGAGGTTGGCCGTGAATCCTCCTCGGGGAGGCAAAGTGTGTGTGCGGAGGGCGGCATATCAACCTCGGAAAAGACCATCTGAAAATGTGGGATCTTCACCAGAACCTCCACCGAGGAGAGTTCTGCTGGAGGCGAGGTGCCGGTGGGTTTGGCCTGTTCCGAGGCGGCGACGATGACGCGTTGGTCGGAGCCCATCATGGCGGGTGAGAGCTTGGCTATCTGTTTCCTGCGGTGCAGCATCACCAGCATTCCCACAGACAACACAATGGCCGACCCCGCCAACGTGGAGACGATGACGGCGAAGATGATCCATGTGTTCTCTTGGCCTGCCATCCTCTGAAGAAAGCCTGTGAGAACACGCGTGTGTTCTGAAAAACAAATGAGGAAAAGGGTGATAAAGGAAGAGCACGAGCTACGCCAAAAAAAGGGGTGCTCTACCAAAATTGTAAACAGAACAACACGAGACAACAACAAGACTACGATATGGCGGTTGCAAAGTAGTTGGTTGAAGTTGCTGTGAGCCAGCGTGCTGCGCTAAAAACGAACAAACACAAAGATAAGAGAGGAAGAATTCTTCCAGGATCGGAACCCGATTCAGGAAAAAAGGGGGGTGGGTGAGCCAAATGAATACGACTGCGTCTCGCGTTCCGCGATGACGCTGCACGGCGAATGGTTCGTGTTGTGTGCTTGCGTTTCTGGCTCCAACAGTTGCTGTTAGTGCGGTTGGGATAATGCGCTCCAGTTGGGTCTTGTGGCGAACTCTGCAAGGCGGCTGGGAGTGTATGAAAAAGAAAGGTCGTTGGTGTCGTAATCAGCCAATCGTTGTTTGCGTTAATGATGGGTGGTAGGGCAGCAGTTGGGGCAAAGAGATGCGTGCAGGCGAGAAGGAAAGGATCCAAAATCACACAATAGTAGAGAAAGAGAATGCTCAGCTGCTGCCGAGATGTGGAAATGCGGGAATGAGAACAACACGACCCACGCACACACTCGCTTCCAGACCTTGACGGAACCCCTCACACACGCACGACAATACGAGAGTGGTTTATGGTCTTCCAAAGTGTTATGTATTGACTTATGTATTGACGGCGAGCAAGAGGCCCAAAGCCTCAGTCAGAGCACCACAGTGAATACGCAAGAAGATAGGGAGAGTTAGCACACAACAGAACCAAGCAGAAGAGTTCAAAGCAGGAGAAAAAAAAAAGAACGCGGACCTCTCGGAAAAATCAATGCACGTGGGAGCCAAGATTCACCAGCAATTCTCAGATGGGGATGGAGAAGGGAGGAGGCACACGTTCACAGGCAAAAATATAAAAAAAACAAAAAAAGAAAAGAAAAACAAAAAAAACGAAAAAAAAAAAGTGGAAGTGAAAATTGAGTGAGGAGAGGAACCGAGATTGGTGAACGGATGCTGCAAGATGGGCTAACAGGATGACACACCACAAAAAAAGGGTCAGACAAACTTCAAACGTTCGCGTGGGGTTGGATGTAGTGCGTCAGCAGCGTCGTCAGGGCGGCGTTCGTCGAATAGCGTTGTAATCACAGGAAGTGTAGCCTGACAGGTAAACGAGCACGGGTAAAACTCAAAGCCAGGGGGGCTATGCGGCGAGCAACGAATTACGCTGTTTGTTAGTGTATGCGTGTGTGTGTGTGTGCTCTGTGTTTGAACGTGTGTTTGTGTGTTTGTGAGTGCCTGTGTGTATGTGGTGGTCACAACCTCCACAGGGCACGGCTCCTGTTCCTGTTGCTCGAGCGCCGTCAATGATGAGAGAACAACCAACCGAAGGGAACTTCAGCCCCCCAATGTACGCCGAAGAGCCACCGAGAGGGCTGCTGGGGGGGAGAGAGAAGGTGAGCAGAGAAGGGGCTTGCGCGTTCAGCCACACCAATCCAGCCGCGAAACCGTGGGAGATGATCGCTGCTCCGCTCAAACTTCTGGGAATTTAAAAAAAGGGGGTAAATCGGCGCGAAGTCACACAACTTTCACCGTCCTACCCAATAAAAGAAGTCAAACACGAGAGTAAGAGAGACGTCTGCTACGTCGTCTTCCTGATGGTGTGTTGTATTTTGGGGGGAGAGAGAGGGGGTCCCTACGACTCACGAAGACCGCTCACTCCAGAGTATGTGGCCCTTGCTTGCTCAGCTGGGGGAGGGGGGGCGTCAAATGATGATTTCCGCCGGCGGCGTGAATAGGGGGGCGGCAGAGATTCCCAAGTAGCGTTTTTCCCCCGGAACGTGTTGCTCTCCGTGTGACTGGAGAAGGCAATGAATAAAGAAGGAAAATAGATGGAGCCAAGGGAGTGCTGATGGGTGATGGTTGTGGCGGAGAAGACCCCGGGCTCACCAACAAGGTCGCGTCACCAACGGCCAAACACGTGAGCTCCAATATCCGTTGTAGGTGGTTGAGAGGTTGTCTTCTGTTGCCCTCTCAGCACCAAAAGAAGTGTGGCCCACAGCGCACGCCAAATAGCAAGCAGCAGGCCCTCAATCTTTGGGATATTGGCAGCAGGGTGGGGCCGGGATGTGGCAACCAATACACGGGCACTCTCAGTTTGTGGCCTTGATTGGCGGCGGAGTAGCTGAACCAAGCCCGCTTCTTCTCTCGATGAAAGTGCGGTGCTGTGGAGGCGCGTTGCTACGAATCACCCTCAACGGGAGAAACTAGACTACCAACACAAACAAAAGGGGAAAAGTAAAGGACGTTATGCGAGTGTTGAGGATGTAGTGAGCACCTCGAGTAGGTGCGTTGGAGGCGCACCACACCATACACAAATGGGCCAGGTTGCTAACCTCTTTGCAGAGAGAGGGGGGGCGTGTTTTGAGGAAGTCCTCCGTGAGCCCAACCTCATGGGCAAGACAGTGAATCAGTCAAACAAGCAACATGGCGTAACCAATCAAAAACAATATCAACCATATGGAAGAGAGAGCGCAGTCAGTAGCCATCATCGTCCGAGAGCACATGCTCATCGCATTTGGGCATAACGACAAAACAGTGCCTCAATGGCCTCGTCGAGGTTGAGGTGAACGTTGGAGTGGCGACTGAGCGAGATCAGCGGGCGGACCAGTCCGTCCTGAAGGCCGTACACCCATCCGTGGATCTCCACCTCATCCCCCACGGTGTTGGTGGATTTACGCTTTTCATTCACGGCACGTCTGTCCTCGTCATTCTGCATGCTCCACTTCCTCTGAACGAGATGCGTCTCTACAATGTTCTCAACCTGTGCCAGCACGTTCAGCTCACATAGAGCATCCAGCTGCCGGGGTTTGGGGATCTCCGCCTCCATACGAGTCCAATGCCGGCGCTTCACCGCGGACACGTGGCGAATCCAGTGATCAGCAAGGCCCACACGATCTGCATTGAGTGCTGCCGTCACACCACCACATCGGTAGTGCCCCGCAACAATGACGTGCTCCACTCTCAGACAGTCAATCGCATACTGAAGCACGGACAATGCGTTGAGGTCGCTGTTGCCAACAATGTTGGCGATGTTGCGATGCACAAAGACATCGCCGGGATAGAGGCCAACAATCTCGTTGGCAGGAACACGGCTATCGCTGCAGCCAATCCAGAGGTATTGTGGTGTTTGCTGCTTGGCCAGTTCCTTGAAGTAGTCGGGGTTCAAACGCACAATCTCCCCTGCCCACTGCTTGTTATAATCGAGTAAAGGCTGAATGCCACTGCCACGTGGTGGCTGCTCCCGCTGAACCGAACGCACCAGCTGGTGGTCCATCCAGCCATGATCAGGATCCTCGTCCGCCACAGTCATCTTCTCTTGCTTCGCGGCTGTTGCCCCGCCAGTAGAGCTGTAGCTGCAGCAGGAACATGTGAGGGCCCCACTGCTCGAGGCTGATGCTCGCGTGGAGCGGGGGACGGTCTGCAGCAGCTGCGATGGACTGAGGGGAGCCTGCGTTGACTGGTTAAAGGAGAATGAGTGCGCATGGCGATGGAGTGAAGAGAGCGCAGCAGCCACGTCTGGGCGTATAAGGGACGTGCGCTGAAACGTGCGCATGATGATGTCCAAAAAGGTTTGATGATGACGTAAGTATATGAACCGTACCTTTTCAAGAAATTGTCTTGGTGAATGAGGACGTAAGTTTCAGTGTTGTTGTGCTGAACACAACGTCACCACTGACTCGATAAGGACTAACCCATCGTCCATCAGAAGAATAAGGTGGGAGAGGGAGAGCAAAGGATTGGATTGGGTGGTGGGTGGGGAGTTTCCTGGCAGAAGCTCCAGCAATACAGTGACGTGCCAACTTATGATTGCCAATTGTTGTTTTGTGTGCGTGTGTGCGTGTCATCTCCACTCAGTCGCCTGTACAACGGGGAGGAGATCAAGCTCATTCTCCGCTGATGGAACCCTCGCTGGAAAGAGATGAGGGGAGGAGGAATTGGGAGGGGAACCGCACATGTCGCGGCTGTAACAGCAGAAAAGGCTTCTCCCAACAAAAAGAAAAAAAAAAGCAACCAAGTCCAATGCAAATGGATGCGCACTATTGACGTGCTTGCCAATGACAACACCTCGCGACATTGGCTGCAGCAGCGTCCGGGTGTGGGCGTGCGTGAACAACGCGGTCAGTCAATAGTGGTGTGTAACGGTGCAGGAACGCAAGAGGAGAATACCCAAAAAGGACGACGAACACACGCACACCCACGTAGCATGAAGAAGAGGGGGAAAAACAAGAGAATTGTTCGATATAGAGATACGGCCTCCTGCCTACGTGAGAAGCGAGACCCAAAGAGGGCATCAACCAACACAACAGCCGCTTCACAGGAGTATAGCAAGAAGGGAGGAGACGGTTCAAAACACGAGAGAAGTGCAATGCTGCCGTCAGATTCAGCACAAGGCATGCAGTAGTACTCCGGCCACTATTGGTGCGCTCCATTCCCCCCCAGGTTGCTGTGAATTGTGGTGCATTTCGAGATTGCCATCGTGGATCATCTTCATCTCTCAGTCATCGCAACCCTCAACGAGTGCACGCCCCAAGCTGAGAGTAACGAACAAAAACCGCCTCCTGTGCATCCTCAATCTGCTTCTTCAGTCGCGAGAAGCGTGTGAGGGTGAGAAGTGGTCGGAGAATGCCATCGTCGAGGCTGTATACCCATCCGTGGGCCTCCACCTCGCGGTGATGGACGACATCCGCAGGAATGACACCGTGACGGAGTGGGCCTCCTTGACTGATGTTATGAGAAGATGCATACTGTGGGCGGACGTAGACGTGGTTGTGGGAGGTGTCAAATTTATCTTCGGTGTTTTGGCTGGTCCAGTGCCGCTGCATGATGCGGCAACTGGCCAAGTGAGAAAGCTGCTCCAGCACATTCAGTTCACACAGCACATTCAGCTGATTTGATACATCAATGTCGGAGAGAATGCGCTCCCACCACTTGTTCTTGATATCCGTCACCTGCATAATCCAGTGGTCCGTGAGGCCAAGATTGGTTCCCTTGAGAGCTGCTGTCACGCCACCACACTTGTAGTGTCCCGCAATGATGACGTGCTGCACCTTGAGGCAGTCTAGGGCAAACTGCAGAGCAGAGAGGCAGTTGAGGTCGGACAGGGAGAAGATGTTGCCAATGTTTCGGTGCACAAAGACATCACCGGGGTGCAGTCCCACAATCTCGTTGGCCGGTACACGACTGTCACTGCAGCCAATCCACAAGTACTCCGGTTTCTGTTCCTTCGCCAACTCCTTGAAGTAGTTTGGGTTGTACTGCGACACCTCACCAGCCCACTGCTTGTTGTAGTCAAGGAGAGCCTGAACCCCCCGGCAGCCTGGCGCCATCTGCTTGAGGCGCGGGGAGGATGGGGGAGTGGCGTGGGCCCCGGTGCGCGCCTCGGACCGACGCATGGACATGAGGGTATTCTGCGCCAGAAAGCGCTGCATCTCCTCCTCTGCTGCATGGCGTGCCCGCAATGCACTCAGCTCCGCCTGATGGAGCTGTTCCTCCTCACTGAGGGTGCATGCCGCTTCCCCACAGTGGCATGACGCATCAGACTTGCCATTGAGGGTTTCAGCTTCCTGCCGAAAGATGGTGCTGAAGTCCTTCCTGGGGCGGTCAGTATGAATGACACCCTCCTCCTGTTGAATTGCCGCCTCCTCTACTCCCTTGAAGGTGCCTGGCATGAGGTTCTTTCTCTTCATGTCCATTGACCCCAACACACTGTCGTTGGTGGCTGCAGGTGGCTGCGGTTCATCTGATGACCCACTCGAAAAGAAGGCCCGACGCTGCACAGCTGCGGGGGCGCTAGCCGCAAGTGCGGCAGATCGGCGAAGGAGGCTTGTCACGTGTCGCTGCCGCATGGTGGCAAAGTTTGATGAGGAAGGGTTGAGTGAGGCAACAAGAAAAAGAATTGTGCGTGGGTGTATTTGTGTGTTCCGGCAAGCAAAGATTCGCGTGGAGCACACGTGTAACGATAAGATTTTTTTCCAACCGCGTCTATTCACAACCACACGAGTACGACAGCAAGTGGAAAGAGCGGCGGACGCGATGGACTAGTGGGGCTACTACGTACTTCAAAACAACTAGAAATCCCAACCTTCAATGACAACAAAGAGGGTGGGGCAGCTTTGTAGTGCAGAAAAATTTGAGCGTGGGCATCATCCTTTCACTTCCACTCAGTGCAGAAGGAGCGTCGTGGTACTTCAGCATTCTTCTGGCTCGCACATTCATCATCCATGCGGCTCACGCTCCTGGGCAAGTGAGACGGCACGTATGGCAGAGAAAGACTCCCCCATGCATGTCGCGTTGCATCGGGGCAATGCAGCCTTGGTGGAAGATGGAGTAGCAGCGAGCGCACTCCACCACAGCATCCTCCTCACGCACCGGCGGGATGGCTGGAACAAAGTCCAGTAGCTTCTCCACCTGCGCCGAGATCTCAGGTGACGGGGTGGTGGATGGAGGGAGCAGTACCCTCGCAACCTCGGCAGCGTCGCGACTGTCAAGCACAACACGCTCAAGCAGCGCTCGAAGTGAGAGGCGCCGGATCTCCGGGAGACGGAGCCGACGCGACGGAGCCTGACTACCGCCACCACGTCCTCGTCCTTCGGCAACCCAGCCGTAGGCGTTATGGGCCGCATCTCCCTCCTCCGCAACACCAACTGGCGCGCGGACGGTCGATGACGCTGAATCACTGGTGGTTGGATCTGGGGCGTCGTCAGCTGGAGCGGGTCTCCGCACAGCCTTTGAGGACGAAGCGGCAGCAACAGCTAGCATGACGGCAGCGTGGAGGCGCCGAGCAAGGATGCGGATGAGCACCGCTCGTGTCTCTCCTAGTGGCACGTCGGTCTCGAGGTTCGAGGCCTCACCTACACCCTTGTCATGGAAGGCATCCCACCACTTCCGTAGTGTCTCCTCCTCCTCGGAGAGTACCTGGCGTGATTCGTCCGGGGCATCCACATCTGGGGACATGGCTCGACCATTGGTGGAGCGCTGCTCCGCAATGATGGAGGACACCGCACAGTGGCCATAAAAAGGCTGCATTTGATGATAGAGTGCACCACGGTCTCCTCGTAGAGCTGGCCAGTAAATGGCCTGTCGGTCATCGCGTCGCAGCCGATCGCAGACTGGGCACCGCACCTCCTCTCCGCCCACGCGGTAGTTCCTTGCCTCCTTCACCACTCGCACGCAGCACGCTACCGTGCGGCTTAGATGCTCATAATCCTCGCCCTCCCTTCTCCCGCACGGGCCACCTGAGGTTGCTGGACCGTCTCCACACGAAGATCTCTGTGGAGTGATGCAGCTTCCAGCCTTCCCATCAGGGAGAGTTGGTTGGCCCTGGCAGATGTAGAGCAGCATCCATAAACCAGAGACCAACAACCTCCACCAGAGGTAGTGCTGTGTGATCTGCTGTGTCGGTCCCGGTAGGAGGGAGGACAGGCTCCCGACCATCGTGGACACCCCCGTTGCCGCACTCGTGGTCTGCACGAAGAGGGCGGGATCCACCACACGTGTTTGCGCCGAAGCTGCTTCCCTGAGGAAGTGAGTGGGGTGGAAGAACTGCACCCGAGTGGGGTCATCGCCTGGTTCGTTGGTCCTCCACCCCTCCGTGGAGGTGCTCGACCACCGCAGCGGGGCGGCCACAGTGGCGGTGCGCCATTGCGCCTCCCGAGAAGCAATTGCAGGGCGGGACGGCGTCGGGAGATGATCAAAAGGCTGTGTCTCGAAGACGACCGCAGCCGGAGGAGAGGACTCGAGCTTTGCAAAGTGAAGCGGGCAACGTAGGCACTCCTCCAAGTGCTGCCAGTAGAGCAGCGACTTGGCGAGTTCGGCTTCTGCACACAACTGCAGCCAGTTGACGCTCCCACAGGCAGGGAGGAGTGAGGATGTGGTGCCACTCGCGCAGCGATCCTCCTTGTGCTGTTCGGCTGTCGCGAGCGTCGTCCATAACGTTGGTGGGGCCGTTCCCACTCCCTCTTCGCCGAGGCGAAGATCCATCGTGCGTGCAGCTCCCTGGTGTAGACCAGAGGCTTCCCCGTCATCCTCGTCCTCCTCCTCTTCTCCCTCCACGAGATCTGCAGCAAACACGGTGAGTGACTCCGCAATGGGGCGGCTGCGCTTATGTCCTGGGGCAGTGTTCGAGCTTGACTGATGCGTCACCACCTCCATCAACTGCGGGTGGCGGCGCTGTTCCGCCGCTGTAGTCACGGTGGAGAAGTAGAGCACAGCTAGACACTCAACCTGTGCCTCCACGAGCTCTTGCCGGGGAGGTCCTGGCTTGGGTGTTGGGGCCCCCAACAAATGTCGCGTACGGGCGAAGAACTTGGCAACCTCCCGCACAGCAATGGGCCAAGGAGCTGGGCTGCCCAGTCGCAGGCACGGCAGCCGCGGCCGCAGCAACGAAGCGCGACGGGACAGGCTCGACCACAGCGCTGGAAGGAGCTCCATGATGGCTGCACCAACGCAGAACGCGGCATCGTGTGGTCCACTACCTTCGGGGGAGATGGGTACTCCGCATCCGCTGCGGCGCTGCGCGAGGCGGTAGAGCAGTACTGCCCGCTCGGCGACCTCGCGCATCAACGCTCGTCGAGTGGCTGGAGCGATGATCAAGTCAGAGCTCCTTTGGATTGAGACTGCTGAGTTGGTCTCTGCCCCAGCATCTGGAAGCAGCACCTGCTCAGCGATTGCGGTGCATAATCCACCGATTGTGGCGTCCTCCATCTCTCTCAAAAATAAATGAATCTATGCGTGTTAGTACGTGAGACGGTCGGTACCGACGAAGACGGCGTCAGTGGTCTGCGTGTAAACTCTGTGGAGCTTCGTGATATGTTGGCAGATACTGAACACAGCGTGCCGCTCTCTCCTCGTACACATATGCCTTTATCGTGGTGAGTTCAACCGCCGAGGACGGCTACTGCAGGCTGCAAAAAAAAAAAAGGAGGTGGGAAAAGTGGATGATCTGATCTCCAGGAAGAGGATGACTAGATTAGTGCACATGCAATACAGAGACAAGGTGATGTTTTGATGTATGGGTGTACCAGGTCACCTCACCGGCAAGATGCACCGCTCAGGGACTGGGAACTCACAAACATACGACGAGAGCCCATCCCAGGAAGAGAGCGTCAAGACAATTGTGTACGAGGATAGCTCCATCACAGGCGTTTTTTTTCTCTCTCTCGCTTGCTGCACAGTTCTGCAGCAATCATCAGAAGGGGATGGTGTGCGCCAACTAAGCAGCAAGTAGTGCTGCAAGTGAGCAGTAAAAAGGATTGAGGGGGGATAGTGTGCTGAATGAATGCTGAATGGACGGATTTGCGCTGAACCTATATCTCGGGTGATATTACGATGTTATGGCGCAGCTGCCTCAGTAGCGCCGCTGCGGCATCCTCTGCATCGTGTGTGGCGTGTGGAGAAACGTCGGTGTGTCCCTGAGACCCATTGCTACTCCTCCCACCAACGACGGGGCTCTTCGCTGACCCAGGGGACGCCCCCCTCGCAGCTACGTTGATGGGACGATCACTCGACCACAGGCCTGGACTGAGGGAGGTGGGACGTGGAGTCACCCGGCCGGGTTCAGGCGGGGGGCTGTCGTTGCTGCCCATTGGCAGTACCCCTGTTGCACCCGCGTTGTGGTCCTCGTCGTTTCTGATGGGTGAAAGGGTCGTCATGCGTGCTGCATTCAACGAGCGCAAGGCTGCGGTGGCGTGATCACGCGTGGAGGCGGGGGTGGGGCCCACACTCAATGCTGCGGCAGGACGTGGTGTTCGTTCACTGTTGGCGCCACCTGAGGGACGGCGCTCGGCACGGAAGTTCTCTGGGCGGCCCCCAGGGGAAGGAAGTCCTCCACGGCCAACCTCTACTCCTCCCTTGGCGGCGATAGCGCGTGATGCATGAGAGGATGACTTAGGTGTTGTCGGACCCACCTCTCCTCTTTCGGTGTGAGTGGGATGATTCCGAGGAGATTGCCCCGCTGAGTTCGTAGTACCCGGCGGGCCTGACAATCTCCGCACCCTGTTAGCAGCGGCTTCCCCGCGGTGCATCGCTCCCTCAGCCGAAGCCGCTGCCGACGTGATGCGTGTGCCCCGTCCGAGGGCTCGACTACCGCCGACACGAGAAATAGTCTTTGATTCCTGGTCATCCAAACTGACACGCTCCAGAGCCACTCTGGAAGTTCCCGTGGATCGTGACGTTGCGCTACCGGAATTGGTCGCGGCGTCAAAAGCTTGGCGAAGCTCCGCTAGCGTGCTGTATTGTTGCTGGATCCACATGCCGGTTTCCATGCTTGACGCGTCATGAGTACGTCGCTTCGGGGCAGTTAGTGGGGACAGCTCCTGTGTTGCCCCAATGGCGGCATGTCTACTCGCTTGACGAGCACTGGGGGTCAATTCACTTGCTTCAACAAACTTCGTCGTGCACTCCAGTGCATCTTGGGGGTCTCTATGTTCGTGAATACTCGCCAAGGAAGTCAATGGGAGTCGATCCGGCGTATTGGAGCACTGTTGTAGAGAGCGGGTTGTGTGTCGCTCCACCGAAGGGCGATTCAATGGCACGGCTTCTTCTATACCGCTCTGACTCAGGCCAAAAAAGCCTGTTGCCAGTGTTTCCTCTCTTCCAGCAGTACAAGAGCGGTGCACTGGGCTTTCACCGCTATTACCCAAATTAGAGCTTGGCAGTCGTGGCACTGAAACCAAGTTCGCCTGTTCGGTAGATCGAGTTACCCTGGCATCTGGGCTGCTTTCTGATAGAATGGGTGTGTTATGATGGTCCAAATCGATCTCCACTACCATTCCGCGGTTGGGCGTGGCCCGTGGCAGGTGAGTACCTGCCTCCAATGGACCTCCACGTTTGATAGAATTAGTCTGACTTGCGACCATTGTATCATTTGGTGGAGATGTTCTGCTCGGGGAGGGTAATTCCAAGCTCACCTGGGGGTCAATGTCTAAGCATCTCTGCATCAGCTCAGCGGCAATGGCAGCATCACCCTCATCAATCGCCGGTTGGTGAAATGAATTCGACGACGGTGAGTCGTCCACAGCTCGTTCAAGGGGCGACACATCTATATTCAAAGAGGATGGCCTGGGTACATCCTGATGCTCCCGTACGGGGATGTCAGTGCGTAGACTAGAGCTTGGTCTGTCCTGGTGCGGCAGAAGGTTTGCCCGCCCATTGTGCTCATCTATTGATGAAGGTTGTGTCGATCCAATAAGCTGTGATGTGCGATGATGCAGCTGGTCCCGCAATGTTTCTGGCAGCATCACTGAGGACGTTGGAACACCTGAAGCAGGATTTCGCTTACGCTGTGGGATTGAGTCTAAATGTTCGTAGGTGAGCTCATACAGCTCGAGAAAAGTATCAAGCTTCTTTTCGCGTTCGGCGATTTGTTGCTCCCGTTGTGCAAGGGATCTTTGGACTGCAGTTCCGGGATTGGAGGTCATGCTACCAGGCGCGTCCCATTCCGAGCAATCAGTATCTCTGAAACTACTTGGAAAACAATTCTGGAACATCTCTGCAATAGATTTATAAAGCCACGTCTCTGCTCTCAGTCGAAGTGCCTGCAGCTGAGAAATGTGGACGGCACTCGACGGAGCAGACGATAAATCACCAACGCCATTCGTCATTCTCTTCACAATGAACTGCAACTCAGAGCTCGGTGAGGCAGGTGGGTTGCTGGCGCCGAAGCGTGTCTCCAAAATCGAGCTGATAAGTTGACCAATGCAGTCAAGATCCCTCCGCTGATAAAACGACGATTCAGCAACTTCGCCTCCAGCGTTAGATGACTGCGGGAGTGAAGTAATGCAAAAGTATGCATGATGAGGTTGAGTTTGGGGGGTAATGTAAGCGTTTGGAAGAACAATATTTGGCCAGCTTTCCTGAAGGAACACATTCAAAACTTCGTCATCGGAGAGCGGCTTTTTAGATACTGTCTGGCTGCGATGGATGTGGGCAGCATCTCGAAAGGCGCTGCACAAATCATCCATAAGATTTGGTGCTACAGAAAAGCATATGATGTCATCAGCCACAATATTTCCATTGAAGTGAAGTCCAGCAGAATGAACAGCAGCCAGGCACGCGACAAGTCCGTTAAGCATGCGCCAAATCATTTCCTCGCTCCATAGGGATACTGACAGTTCAGTTGATCCTCTTCGGGTTTGCTGCGACCGTTGAATGTACTCTGAAAGCATATACTGAGAACGCCAATTGTCCGAGCCAGGTGCACTATGAAGGATAGATGTCAACGTAGCAATATATCCATCCCGTAATTTTGAGCTCAGGCGCGGCGAGACACGTGGATTCACTGCCACGCTCAATGAAGAAAATTGTGGGAATGAATACATGAAATTGTAGCTCGCGCTCACTTTGCGGGAGTCAGAACTGTGCGGCTTGTCTACGTGAGAAGATACAGCTCGCAGGAATGGAAGCATAGAAAATGCTGCGGAGAACATGCACATTGGAGGCATCGGCTGACCCGAGTTTAAGCTGAGAGCGTTGATATCGATGATGTCAACGGGTTTTTGCTGTCCTTTCATATTCGAATGTAGCAGCTGTTTGAAGAACTCATTGACTACTGCCTCGCATTGTTGATGCACTTTAGAGCATAAATTGCATTGAGATAAGTACCTATGATGAAAGCTGGTTGTGCCCTCTACCGACACAACTTTCATAACGTAGTGATTTGATCCCTCATCATTCAAATCTGACTCAACAACGTAGGTGGTTCCATTTGGGAACGAGGACACTATATTCATTGCGCAGTCTTGGAAAATGATGGAAAGAATCAATCTGCTGACAAAAGAAAGACCGGATCAAAAATTGAAGTATTTTGTTCAAAGCTCACCAGCATCATTGAAGCTGTCTATCTCTACCATAGAGACCTCCATCTGTAGATCATCTGTTTCAATTAAAATGAACGCAAATCACAAATGCTCTCAAATCAGATTTTCCCGCAAAGCACCCTTGGATTAAACGAGACCCATCTTGCTGGCGGTCTCAAGAGCATCGTTGGATGCGGAGAGACGAATGTACGCCTTCTTCAGACCATCGGGGCGGATGAGGGTGTTCACCTTCACGGCCTTGACCTGGTAGAGCTTGCGCATGGCCTTCTTGATCTCGGTCTTGTTGGAGCGAGCATCCACGATGAAGGTGAGGGTGTTGTTCTCCTCAATCTTCTTCATGGCCTTGTCCGTCGTCAGAGGGTAACGGATGACGGAAAACGCATCACGCTTGTTCTGAATGACGTTCAGGTTGTTAGAGGGCTTGTGCGTCTCGGGGCGGCGGTAGGTGTGAGGGCGACGAAACTGGGGACGAGTGTACGCCTTGCGGGAAATAACCTTCACAACCTTGGCAGCCTTCACCTCCTTGGCGGGGGCCTTCTTGGCATCCTTCTGAGTGGCGGTCTTGGCGGGCATTTGAGCTATGGTGAATACTGCTAGAGGTCAAATAAAAAGAAAAAGAAAATTTTAAGAAGCGACGTAATAGCAAGTAGGCTATGGGCAAATCACAATTGGGCATGACAATAATGTGTCAGCAAAAACAAATGAAACCCAGTAAGTGAAATTTCATCTATGGTAGTCAGTAACGAAATAGGGGTCACACGGTGCGGTATGAATTTTATGTATAATGTATGAAGAAGGAGATCCTAGTGATGCACATCACCACTCTTGTCAAAAGCAGTACCTAGTGTTCATTTCAAAGTTACTTTTCAGCAAGCTCCATCCAGTGGCTTACGGCCCTTCGGTCACTTTGCTTAACACCAAAAGCTTCGTACACACTTGTCATGATGCCATTCCACACAGCTTCGAATTTTGCAGCATCCAGAGTGTCCTCCACCGAGATGTTGTCGATGCAGCGATGCAAAAGAACGTTGTCCTCCACTCCATTATTGACCTTGACATAAGTACCATTCTTGTAACCTCCAAGCTGTCTGATCCAATTGAGGGTGTGCTTCGCAACGTAGTAAGCTGTCAGATTGAAATCCAAATCCGCTGCCGCAGCGATCATTGACTCTGTGATGAGGTCAAAGCGGTGGAAGTTGCTGAGTTGAATGATGTTTCGAAAACTGGCAACTGCGTTAGTTGTCTCAGTGAGTGGGAGAAACAGCATACCATTAACGACTGCTGATGAATTACCTGATACAGGAGTAATAGGGTCAAACAGAGGTCTCTTCAATACGTCAGCGCACTTTGGAGAAGAATCCAACTGGATCATTCCTGACAACGAGAAATGCAGAATATCGACAAGCTCAATTTTAACATTGTTAAAGTCCGGTTCGGCCGCGATATTTTTCCACCACTTCCATGGATAAGAGTCAAGAAGCTCTGTGCTTTCCATTGTAATTGCCAAACTCCAGTCATCAAGACTGCGAACCGTTCGCCAAGAAGTGTTGATCATTGCATTGAGACCATCCTGCAGCTGCGACAGAGATTTGAGAATTGCCGGTGTGATGCACACGGAGCGAGGACGCTTCATTCTCTGGAGTCAGAGTTTTGATGTGTTGGGAGGAGCCAAGACCTTCAGAAAGAGAAGAAAATAGGGCAATCTTAACAACCACGAACTACTCGCAACGATTTCTATCAATATCGATGTTCTTTGGCCCGATGCCAATGACGGAAGCCACATGAAGAACAGAACAGCAGACCCCCGCCCCCAAGCACCCACCACCAATGGTTGTGCTCCTTGGTTCCATGCAGTCCCCGCAACCAACCACACCCCGGAATGGAAGAACATCCGCCCCAACCCTCACAAAAGAAAACCCACCAACCCCTCCCCCCCCCCCGCGCGAACACGCGCCACGCCAACGAAACTTGGTGGGGGGTGACGCAAACCGCCCAAAAACACAAGTCACACCCCATTTCCCTGTCATGAAGGATGTCCCCCGCGCGGAAAAGTTAGCCACTCACCCACCCCCGCTATACAATTGAACACCTCCCAATCCCCCCCCTCCCACACCGAACCCCCCTGCTTTCAGCCCTTCACAAATCCCCCGCCAGGTGAACCCGGCCAGCGAGTGCAGTGAAGGCCATGAAAGGTAATTCATGGCAGTTACCCTGGAGAGCAGTGTGGCGAAATTGCTGTTATGACTCAACGGGGCATCATCCGACAAAACTCTGGGATTTCAATAGAGCAAAAATCGGAAGAATCATTTAGGTTTGAGACCTTTGACTCTTCACTTCTCTCCATCTCACAAATGGCATTATTTTCAAATTGAAAGGTATTTCCACGATTATCATAGGTCACGATTTTTTTGCTGGCCGTCCCCAAAAATGAAATTTTGCCGGATAATCATTGATTACTGAATATTGGTCGTGGGCAGTGCAAGAATTGGGAGTGACTTAAGTAATTTTTTTGGTTTTGATTGTTGGCAATGAAAAATATACTTATTTGTGACCCTGTTTTTTAGACCTCTTGAGAGAATTCGTCCTGTGATATCTTCTCTCTATCTTCTGGGCACATTAGTCAGTATTTTCAAGCCAGAGCAATTACCATGTCGGCGTCGACGAATCAACCTGTTCGTGTTACATACATCTGGCTTGCTGGAAAGGATTCTCATCATGACATCCGCAGCAAGGACCGCACAATGTACCTAAGCGCGGAAGAAGTTAAGCAGCCCCCAAAATCGCTGCTTGCTGATGGGCTGTTTCCTGTGTGGAACTTTGATGGGTCATCAACAGGTCAGGCCAAAGGTTTGGACACTGAAATTCTTCTGAAGCCAGTCAATGCTTACCCATGCTATCTTCCCCGGCCCAACACAGATATTCCGTGGATTTTGGTGCTTGCGGAGTGCTATCTGCCGAATGGCGAGCCCACGGAGGACAATTCCCGCGCTGTGGCTCGTGTTATTTTTGAGCAGTTACCAGAAGAATGCCCTTGGTTTGGTTTGGAGCAGGAGTATTTTTTGTTGGGAACTGATGGACGGCCATATGGTTGGCCTTCTCGCGGATTTCCTGCACCGCAGGGACCATACTACTGTTCCACTGGCGCAGCAGTTGCCAGCGGACGGAAGTATGTTGACCTTCATTATGAAACTTGTCTCCGAATGGGGCTTAATGTCTCAGGCACTAATGCTGAGGTGACTCCTGGTCAGTGGGAATACCAGGTTGGTCCATGTGAAGGAATTGAAATGGGTGATCAGCTTACGGTTGCTCGGTGGGTATTGTTACGGCTTCTTGAAGATGAGGGACTCGATGCTGATTACCGTGCAAAGCCCATTCACGGAGATTGGAATGGAAGCGGTCTTCATACCAACTTCTCTACTGCCGCAACCCGAGCTGAGAATGGCTTGGATGCGATCTACAAATACATTGAGCGACTTCGACACACGGTAAGCAAGGACATCATTTTCTATGGACCAGAGAACAACGAGCGACTGACCGGGAAGCATGAAACATCAAAAGCGACGGAGTTCAGCTCCGGAGTCGGAACTCGCGGAACCTCCATTCGAATTCCGAATTCAGTCGCCAGTGAGAAAAAAGGATACATGGAAGACAGGCGCCCGGCTGGAGATGCTGACCCGTACCTTGTTACATCGCGTCTTTTTGCTTCTTGTGTCGGTATCGAGGCTCCATCACTTGAGAAAGCTTCCCCAACTCATCAGAAGGATTGGATGAAGCGCGCGTTTCCCTCTGCATGATTAATAATCATGGGTAATTGGTTTGGAACTTGACACAAAAATTG
Source organism: Jaenimonas drosophilae (assembly GCA_030849065.1). Lineage (NCBI taxonomy): Eukaryota > Euglenozoa > Kinetoplastea > Trypanosomatida > Trypanosomatidae > Jaenimonas > Jaenimonas drosophilae. The sequence continues at coordinate 47,064 of JASAON010001610.1, forward strand.
TGGGTACTCAGGACGCTTTACTTTTGGAATATATGCTGTAATTTGACCGACAATCCCCCCTTCGCAGTTGGTGAAGCACTCTAAGAGTCTTTTGCAGCTCCTCATGGAATCAATGAAGTGATGTAGCGATGAATACGTGTTGAGATTCTCCCTCTACCCCGTTTTGTGAACGCCCATCTGCCCCTTAAGCATAACGGATCCATCCGAAGTCGACATCTGATGATCGGATTTATGTTGACCTATTTTTATTGGAATGTATTGAATTGTTCACGGCAGTGAGAGTTCATTCATTTGGACAAAGGATAAACAGTTATTCACTTCTTTCAATTATTACCCTTTTTATTTGTTTGAAGGAATGCAGCAGTTTTCTCGGGAGAACAACGTTGTATATGGTGATTCTAGTGTCCACCCTGCAAAGGTACAACGAAAGCGCAAAAAGAAAAAGGGGCCGAAGAGACTTTATGATCAATATCTTGCCGATTCTGGAAGTGACAACTCCGGAGAATTTTGCGATCAGGATGCTGAGCAACCCTGTTGTGATCACGAAGAATTTTGCGTAGGCATGGATATCAATATATTGATTCAGCAGACACTTCAGAATATCGTTCAAAGCGTCTCATTGGAAGACTGCGACGGTCTATCCAACTTTGGCGACTTCGAGTTGAGCTGCTTTGCAGCTGCTCTGAAGAACAACAGCTCAATAGTCTCACTTCAGATTCGGTATGTTGATGTGACTCACACTTCTCTCATCCCTTTATGCCAGGCACTTCTGAATCACTCGGGAATTCGCGCTTTAGATATTACTGGAACATCCGGAGGCGAAATCACTGGGAGAGCTCTTCGCGACCTAGTTTGCACAAATTCGAACATCATTTTTACTAGACTTGATGATGCGATTGTTAGTGTTGAAGATTCAATTATAATCAACGAGGCAACACAGTATAATGCAATGGTTTGTGCAGATCCAAACAATAATCCATTTCAGCTTGGGCTACTGAGAAAAATCAGCGCAATTGAAGAAGAAGAGCAGCAGTTCAACAAGCAGCTTCAATCGCGGCAATGGTTTGCAGATGACTCAAATTTCACTGAAAGTCGAAATAAGTATGAAACAAAAATCATAAAGAAACCGTTGACTGGAAATGCAAAAATTAGGGCTGATGTGTGCTCTCAGTACATTCAAGGTCAATGCGTTTATGGGTCACGGTGCAAGTTTTTCCATCCAGACAGAACCACAGCGCTAAAAAATGCGGCAGTGTCAAGAGAGTGGATGCTAATGAACTCTGATCACGGGGTGGATTCTATCTCGTCAGTAGCGGTTACAGCCTCGTCGGTTAATCTTCGTAGGCGTCTTCAAAGCCGCCTCCGGCCTCCTCAGTTTACTCTCAAGGATGGACATTGTCGCACAGTTCGTGAGCCCACCCCTGGTGCTGGATCTCCTGAAGAAGACCCCTCTCCAGGTTCATTGCGTGTTTCAGAGCTTGCCTCTCTCTGGGTGTGTAGCATTACAGTCATTGCCTGCTGTTCGCTTATAATGAAGATTGTTTGAAAATTGTTGCAGCATTACCGTACTGTTAATAGTTCATCTGTGCATCTGACACTGGAAAAGCGATTTCGCTCAATCTTATCTGCTTGTTACTATGGATACGTTTCCCCGTCCGTTTTGGTGGGCCGCCGTAGAACGGTTCACAATGGGAAGTGACAAATGTGTGCATCTCATAAGAAGGCTGCTTGAACCAACTGTCGATCACCAGGCGCGAAAGCACTGTAACGCTACTGTTAGCGTGTCAACTTCCAATGGCAGACTTGGTTTAGGGATTCCATCGGACGAAGAAGCACGGCAATTAGTGTCTTCCTCATTCACTCAAACTCTAGTAGAAGCACTACCATGTCATTATGCAGGAGGCACCGCTCCATTTGGCAACGAATGGTTTTGGGAAGGCTACCGGTATGGGCTGTTTGGCGAAAATATCATTTATGATGTTGATCGAGCAGGAATTATTCTGTCGGAGGACACCCTCGATGAACAGAAGAAATTTCGCCTCGTAGCGAACGCGTCTCTTGGCATCCAAATCTCGGACTCAGGAGTCAAACCAGAATTGGGAGAAAATTCAAGAGCACTTATTCATGGATCTGCCAAGATTGATGTTTTGTACTCAATCTCTCTGTCCGTAGTGCTGCATGTTGCACAGCAGCCTATACTGGAATATGAGGAGGGCCCACAGGCGGTGATTCTTTGTGCAACAAAGAACGAATGCGATGAGTTCACCTCTGTGCTCAACGAGTTTTGCTCTCAGCTGCACTTAATTGTCCACAATCTGTTTGACCCTTATCCATCGATTCCAACTGGAAAACGTGCTGATATAGTTGTGGGAACCCCGCCTCTATGGGACGCAGTTTCCCCGAGCCTTAATGTTCTGGGATCCGCTGGGGGCCTTGAAGATTTGTTGGATGGACTAAATAAATTCTCCAATCCCGCGTGGAGCTCTACGACAAGTAGGTGGCGACCGTATAATCTGAATTCAGTTGCTCAGCTTGTCATTTTTGACGTGGAGCTGCAGGTACATAGTGGTTATGGTGGTATCTTAAAGAGAATCCTGACAGTCCAAAGTGCAGCCGCGCCAATGCTTGCGCACATAGCTGGGCTTCCACTGGATTGTCAATTCTACGTTGTTCGAGGAGGCGACAGGTATACATATTCTTCCATGATTATTGACGTTGCACATCAAACGGAGGAAATTTGTCGCCTCGTATGCTCACGTGGGAAGCAAACAGGCTGGGAAACTGCACGTCTGTCTGTGCAGCTGTGCGAAGATTCACAGTTGGATGCAGATAATCGAGAATCAGAGCTTCGAGCGAAGCAGGTATTGCCCTCTCGGAAACGATGTCGGAGCACTTCTCCACAGTTGGAGAATAGCCACGCTGAACGAACTGTCGGAAGATTGCATCCGCAAAGAAGCCATGGTATTCTGATTCGCAACGCGCTCTCCTGCTCAAGGCTCTGCGTAGATGCCAGTGCATATGTAGAGCTGAAGGAGGGAGTGTTGGAAGAAGCTAAACGCTTTTGGAGTAGTTTTGATGAAGTTGAGCATGACAAGTGTATGTTTGAGTTGGATATAGTTGCGGCGAAGCTGGCCTTCCTTGTCTTTGAGCGAAGTGGAGCTGACAGCCCACTGGATACTGCGGGAAGACCGCCTGCTGAGCTCCCGCTGCCGCACCCGGAGGCGTGCCTTTTAATTGAGCCAAGGAAAATCACTGATAGGTTGGCTACGCGATTTGAGCTGTTGTTCAGACATTTGGAGGAGAAGTTTAATGGTGAAATGTTTGACGGCAGCATCATGTCATGTCTGAATCTGTGTGACTCTCAACTTGATCTTACGTACATCCTTGAAAGTACCGCAGATCTCTCCATTGGCGAACTAACGAAGTGTAGCCTCATGTCATACCTGACGCAGCTCGGGATCACTTGCGGCATATCTCCTACTGACTGTAGGTTGCAACTTTCGCCATACTGCGTGGTGCTAGCGTATTTGGAAAGGAGAGATGAGCGTGAGTCAAGCCTCACCTTGAGTGCGTCACGTGATGCCGTGTTTGACGCTCTGCGGCAGAAAGACTGCAAAGAGGTAGTCTCCCAAGACAATGATAAGCTTGTTGGTCTGTTCAGCGAATCCTTATCAACGTTTGAAACGTCAATTCCACTCACGACGTTTCTAAAGTCCAGAACTCCATCGCATCCCTTTACGGTGGTAGTTCTCCGCAACATCTGCTGTTCCTCGCAGGAGCTGTTCATGGGAGAAGCCACGCCGGCGAACCCTACTGCAAAACCGCTTGCGCTGTTCCTACTGGAAGAATGCTGTCAGTATGGCCGGGTCGTTTCATACTGCTGTTTTGAGCAGGCGGCAAAACCTTCGGAGTCTTCACCTGGAGTCCTACGCATAGGTCAAGAAGGTGCACTTGGATCGACGTCACGTGTTGGCATGAGGACTGCGTCTCTCTTCGTTGAGTTTGAGAGTCACTTTTCCGCTATGGAAGCCGTGCGTCTCTTGAGGTATCGCTTCGAAGTGGATGATGATACAGTCGTTGGGTGCAGACCACGAAGAGTACACTTGTTGCGCAACGCGCTCTATTATGTCGGTGTAGCGGAGATTCCACAAAGTACCGATGACTGCGATGACCTGGGAATGAATCTACTTGCTGAGTGATCATCCTGAATTCTGTGCGCATAGGCTTCTATTTTGAACATTGTCCTTTTTGTGCTACATTGTTGGCTGAGCTACGCGAGTCCAATCTGCAGTCTCACTTGATTCTCTATCTTTTCCTTGGTGAAGTTCTCTTGTTGTCAGCTTTAGGTACTTACTTTTTTGTTTTATTCCCTTGCTTGGTGTGGAAGAATCTAATTGTTTTCCCCTCAGCTAAAGTGCTGACCGCAGCTTCAGCACGAAGTTGTCTTTGAGTCAAAGATGATAGCTCCAAAACCGAGTGGGGATGGGTCAGGCGATAAAGATCACCCCCAAGGAGTGGATCGACAGGAAATTGGGACCAGCACCCCAAAACCACAAAGGTTACCTGCCAGACCCATTGGCCTGAGCAGCAAGGAAAGCAACTCACCCTTGGCGAATGATACAGATAGTGTTGTTGCTCGGAGCGACTCCAATGGTCCCGACAGCGGTAGTCCCAGACGTCGTGTCCCGCAATCGAGCGGAAATGCTTCCCAATTGACAGAGGAGGCAAGAGGATCGGCTGATAACTTTGGGCACTCAAGTGGTATTTATGATACCCTGGAGCAGGACTACTCAACGCAGGAAGAAATTGTGTTACCCTCATTTACATGTCAGCTACTTGCATCGGTTCATCGCATGGCTCAGGAACGGTGGCGTAGAAAGGCGCGCACCGCAGCGGAGCTCCTAGTTCCCGTTCTGTTCACCATTATTCTGCTAATCATCACGAAGCTGTTGGACTCATCGGAGCGTGAATTCAACTTTCTGACAGACAACGCGTCGAGCACCATCAACGTCAATCCGTACGCCTACCTTGCATACACCTGTTACAACGAATCAGAGGGATTTATCTTTGGTTTACCCCCATGCAGTAGCGTAAACTACGAAGTTGATTGCTCAGGAGATGAAACAGACCTTCCTGTCGCAGGACTGTGTGTTCGGGAGAGTTTGGGCTGGTCAGGAATGGTTGGCTTGTTCACGAAGTACTCCCAGGGAGATGCATGTGGAATTTACAACCTTGATTCGGTAATCGTTCATCAGTGGGCCGCCTTGAAACTGGCCGACAATGGAAATATCCTGCCAATGCTCGCAGCAGCAGCAGCTCTTGGGTTTGGCTCATCGATATATACTAGAGCAAACTCCATGATTAGTTCTGGTTACTTGTATTTCGCACCAGCCTCCAACGTTCCACAAAGTCTCATTGACTACATGAATGAAACCTCCACCCTCTTCCGATACATTTACGGAGGCGTTTTTGATTCGACGGAAGATGCAGTGAACCATGTGAAGAGAGGAGATCAGCGCAATTGGGGAATCATTGAGGTCAATGACATTGTGAACGGCTTTGATGTACAACTTCGGTTAAATGGAACAGCGCTTCCCGCTGAGAACCCCGTCAACCTTGATTTTTCTGGTTCCTACTACTACGACAGTGCAGACATGTACGTTGTATCTGGATTTCTGGCTATTCAAAAAGTTCTTCTTGACTACTATGTGCATGGAGAACAAGGGCTATCATCGGTCCTACCCGTGGTCGTATCAACACCAAACCCAAAGGTGGAGCGAAAAGTATTTTTGAACCTAGCCGCCCCTCCCATTGGGTTCATTCTCGTACTGTCATTTTTGTACCCCTTTTGCCATATGGTAGAGCGCATCGTGTTGGACAAGGAACTCCACATTCGAGAAGCAATGCTGATTATGGGCTTGCGCGTGTCCCCCATGTATCTTAGCTTTGCCATTGTTCAGTTTTTGGAAGGTACCCTGACGATTCTATTAATGACAATAGTACTACGCCTTGGCGTGACAACTTCGTCAGATCCATTTACCATCTTGGTGATCTTCCTTGTGTTTCTTCTTTCCCTGATTGGGTTGGCTGGGTTGGTGTCCACATTATTTTCAGACGCGCGCTTCGCTTCGCAGACTGCACCACTTTTGTTTTTTGTCATGTCGTTCCCTGTGTTCGCTCTCGGCGTGAGCCCCACATGGGTAACCATTGTGCTTTCATTCATGTCACCAACAGCGCTGGCGGCTGTGTTGGCAGATGTTCTCACATTGGAATCAGGGTCCGGATTCTACTTTGGATCCTTCACCAATCAGTATTTTTCTCCTCGTCCGTGGGTGTACATGGCAATTATGTCTGCCGATTTCGTCATCTACACACTACTGATGCTATACGCAGACATGTGCATCACAACCTCCTGGGGCTTCCGCAGGCACCCTCTGTTCTTCGTCATTGAGCCCTATCGGAGTATCCGTGATAGCCTTTGTGGGAGTGACTCGCAGAGTGTGCAGTCGCCCCAGAGCAATCGCAGATCCGATCAGAGTACCTACTCGAGCAACCTGAAGGAAGAAAAGGCAGTGGAAATGATCGATCTCGTCAAGGAGTACTCCTCGTCTGCCGGAACCTTCAATGCGGTGAACCACTTAACCTGGTCGCTGAACAGGAATGAAATATCCGTCGTTCTTGGCCCCAATGGCGCTGGCAAATCCACCACGGTGAACATCATCACGGGCATGACAAAACCTAGCAGCGGGGATTGTCTCGTGAATGGCTACTCCGTCCTGCACAGCTTAGACAAGGTACGTCAGGTTCTGGGCTTTTGCCCGCAACACAACATTTTGTGGCCAAGTTTGACCTGTCGCGAGCATCTTGAGTTCTACGGAAAAATCAAGGGAATTCGTGGTGCGCAACTGGAAAATGCGGTGATGGAGATGCTCCAAATGGTCGACTTGGAAGAAAAGGCAGACTACCTCAGCGGGGATCTCTCTGGTGGCCAAAAACGCAAGCTGTCGGTGGCCATTGCCTTCGTTGGAAACAACAGCGTGGTTATTCTCGATGAGCCAACAGCTGGCATGGATGCCTCAGCTCGTCGCCATACCTGGGGTCTGCTGCGACTGATGTCAAAGCGGTGCACAATCATTCTGACAACCCACTTCATGGATGAAGCCGACCTTCTTGGTGACTCTATTGGTGTGATCAGCGCGGGTGAGCTGCAGTGCTCTGGCAGCAGCCTCGTCCTTCGTTCTCGTCTTGGTACAGGCTACACACTTCGAGTCGAGCTGAAGAATGACACATGCTCAGGAACAGTTGAAAATGCATTGAAGTCGGCAGTACCTGCGTGCTCCATGATCAGCCACAATGGCCGAGAAGCGCTGTTTGGGCTTCCAAAAGAGTCCATCGACGCGATGCCATCTCTTCTGCAGCTTCTTGAGAAGAGGGGTGATCGTGTAGGGGCTCGCGGGTTCTCAGTATCCGCCTCAACCCTCGAGGAGGTATTTCTTCGCGTTGTTTCCGGCAAGTGCTCAAAAAAAACACCCCCGTCCCTCACCGGCGATATGGTTCCAATGAACACTTTGCCACAAGACTCGAACTCGGCTACGGATGTGAATGCACTGTGTCCCGCAGCAACGGAGAAGCGCACTTTGAAGATAGTCTGGAATGCATCTACGGAGCCAAGCACCACAAAACGCTGGTGGATGCAGCTCACGGGAACGCTGTACAAGCGACTACAGTGCGCCAGAAGAGACCGAAAGCTCATCTTTTTTCAAATTTTATGCCCGGTTGCGTGTATTTTGTTTGCCTTGGCTCTACAGCGAGTGCACATGTCATCTACGAGCACGCTGGTGATCAGCTCCGCGATGTTTAAAGCCGATGTGACGACCATCTTGTCCCGGTGCAGTCCAACCATGGGAAGTGGGGCGTCTTTGCTCGCGGCTGTTGGCAGCAGTCAGCCATATGTACACCTCCAGCAGTTTGCTTTTTGGGGAGCGATACCTCTCTCCGAATACCTCCTGGATACTTGCTACTATCACGACGAACCTCGCTACACCTCGATTCAGTGTATATCTCCCGAATACATGGAACTGCTAAACAACCAAATGGATCAAGTCACGAGTATGTTGGGCAACTCCCCAGCCATCCTCCTGATCAAGGCACAAATGGAGAAGCTGTCTGGGGTGAGCACCATGTTGTACAATACCTCCAGTAGTCACAGTGTCGCCATTGCTCTGCAACAATACTACCACTACTTGATGCTGGGCCATGGAAGTCCTTTGGCAGACAAGCCCTTCAAGCTAAGTCGAAAGGCAATGCCCGCAACGAAGAACCAGAATGATGCCGAGCAGTCTGCGAAGTCGACCATTATGGGTATCATTATTGTGATTCCCTTTACTCTGTTTCCGTCCACCGTCATTGCTTGGATTGTGAAGGAACGTGAATGCAAGGCAAAGCATATGCAGCGACTGTCTGGCCTCTTCAAGTCTGCCTACTGGATTGGCAACTTCATCTTTGACTTTCTCAGCTACGCAGTTATGGTGATGTTGGTCATTGTTCTCTTTTTGATTTTCCGCGAAAAGTCGTTTGTGGGGCACTCAACAATGGGTTTGATGGTCACTGCGCTGCTGTGCTACGGTGTCAGCAGCATCTTGAGTGCCTACGCCTTTGGGTTTCTCTTCGATGAGCACACGTCCGCACAGCAAACTACGATGGTGATCAACTTTTCAATTGGACTGATCTTCACATTGGCCATCTTCGTGCTGTCCAGCGATTCGTCGACCCAGCTCTTTGCTGAACGAGTTCGCTGGATTGTTCGACTCTTTCCCAGCTTTTGTATGGGTGAGATACTCATGAATCTATCCATGTTGTCACCACAGCTGGAGAACGGCCTTGTAAGCACGGTATGGACCATGGAAGTGGCCGGATGGCCGTGTATCTACATGTCCCTGGAGGTGCCAGCCCTGGCGATCGTCATCTTCATCATGGAACACCCGCAGCTTGAGAAGTGGATCAGAAACTGTCGCCTTGCTGGTCGCTTTGTTGTGCGCCTTCTAACATGCGGCCACTTCTGCCAACAAGAGCAAGAAGAGCTTCCTGAGCTTGGCGGAGTGTCGGCAGACTCGCAGAACGGCAACAACAACAGCAGCGCAAGCCCGCTTGGAAGGCATCGCCGAACCGAGTCTCTCAACAGGTCATCGGGCTTCAACACCCCGGGAGCTGCTTCATCGTCGATGGTTTCCATGAGTGCCACAGATGCCTCCGACCGGCGCAGAGGTCGACGCCATCACCAGCGGACGTCATCGGTACAAGCGCTTGGTCCGTTGGGAGAAATTGCTCGGCTCAAGGGTGAAGACAGCGATGTCGAGGATGAGCGCGCGGCGGTGTACCACGATGAGCGCACCCACGCACGAAATGATGTCCTTCGCGTGGTGGATCTACAGAAGGAATACTCCAATGGAAAAGTTGCCGTCAAGAGTCTGACGTTCGGTGTGATGCCGGGTGAGGTCTTTGCCTTTCTGGGCACCAATGGAGCAGGTAAAACGACCTCCCTCTCCATTGTCTGTCAGGAGCAGGTTGCCACCCGCGGTGAGGCCTACGTCGATGGGCACAGCACCATCAGCGACAGTGCAGCTGCAATGAGCAGTATTGGTTACTGCCCACAATTTGACGCAACACTGTCGCTCTTGTCCGCAGAGGAGCACTTGTATCTCTTTGCAAACATTCGTGGCATCGCCAAAAATGAACAGAAAGAAGTGGTGGAATGCCTGCTTGAGGTGTGTGGCATCACCCCCTTCCGAAACACGTTGGCAGGTGATATGAGTGGAGGCAATCGACGAAAGCTGAGTGTGGCCATCTCGCTTATTGGTGCCCCGCGTGTTGTGTGCATGGACGAGCCTTCCGCCGGCATGGACCCGCTTGCACGTCGGCAGCTCTGGGACGCCATGAAGAGTATCTCCGGCTACTGCGCTATTGTTTTGACGACTCACCACTTGGAGGAAGTGGAGGCGCTCGCCGACTACATCAGCATCATGTCCCGTGGTGTCCTCCGGTGTGTTGGCGATCTGGCGCATCTCAAGTCAAAGTACGGCAGTGGCTATGAGCTGGCGGTTCGAGTCGATGCGCAGGTGGCCACCAAGCGTCAGATGGAGTGCGCAGGTGATGACGTCGTCCTCAACCGGCGACGCATCAACCTCAACTGCCCCTTCATGTTGAAGGACCCCATTCTTCGTTTCATTGGTGAACACTTTCCAGGCACCATTTTGACGGAGTGTTTTGAGAAGGAGCGCTACGTCTTTGCCCTCCCACAACGGCACACCGTGCTCTCCCGGGTGTTTTCTCTTCTTCAGAAGCACAAGGAGGAGCTCAGTATTACGGACTACTGCGTGTCACAAACATCGATTGAGCAGGTGTTCATTGGCTTCTGTGCTGAAGAAGAAGGCGTTCTCAAGTCTCGAACGGTCGAGAAGGAAAGAGAAGTTCCCTCCCATTCACCCATGCAGTCCATGGAAGCCACTCGCCATATGCACACTCGAAGTGCTAGCTACTCATTCATTGCACTGACACCATCTGGAGCTACCACCGCCAATCGGATCAACAACTCACGTTCGGGACGACTCTTCGCTGCGGATGGCTGGCGAAACCGCATCAGTGGAAAACGTAGAAAGTACAATGATTGGTAGTGATGACACGTCTGCAGTCAGCGCAACCCCACAATCTCCTTCCCCCCCCCCACACCGCTTTGTGCTAGCCACTGACAGCAGTGATGTCAGAAGACCCCGTTTTTTTCTCTTTGTGGACCGATTACTTTCTCTTTGATTTCTGCCATTCAGTACCCATGGCTCCAAGGACCCTCAACACCGCTCGGTCCCCCCCAGATCATCTCGTTTGCTGCCCTAATTCTTCTATTTCCCGGGCGCATGTTTGACTAAACCTCATCCGTTGCACTTTGCTACCGTGCAATTTGAAAAATCAGAGCCATTTTCACTGCTGCTCTTTATACGTATGGGCACAGCGACCTCATTCAGCGACATGAAGTATGCCTTTGTTTGATATATGTGCGTGTCTTCTCCACCTCCTCCCCAACCCAGCTGTCTCAACTCCTGATGCAGATCTGCTCATTGAAGAATCCTGTAAGAGCCAACAACTCTTTCCTCCCCCTGCCATCATCATCATCCTCACCATCCGTCCGCACCGTGACTTCGCAATGTGTTCTACTTCTCTTCATTTTTTTCTTCTTGCATTTGTTGATAAGATCCCTGTTCTGACAATGGTGTCCCTCAAGCTTCAGGCTCGTCTTGCCTCCAGCATCCTCGGCTGCGGCCGTGCCCGCGTGTGGCTTGACCCCAACGAGGCCATGGAGATCCAGAACGCGAACTCCCGCAAGAGCGTGCGCAAGCTCATCAAGGATGGCTTCATCATCCGCAAGCCCGTGAAGGTGCACTCCCGTGCCCGCTGGCGCAAGATGAAGGAGGCCAAGGATATGGGCCGCCACAACGGTGTTGGCCGCCGCGAGGGTACTCGCGAGGCCCGCATGCCCAGCAAGGAGCTCTGGATGCGCCGTCTCCGCATTCTCCGCCGTCTTCTCCGCAAGTACCGTGAGGAGAAGAAGATCGACCGCCACATCTACCGTGAGCTGTACGTGAAGGCCAAGGGTAACGTGTTCCGCAACAAGCGCAACCTTATGGAGCACATCCACAAGATCAAGAACGAGAAGAAGAAGGAGCGCCAGCTTGCTGAGCAGCTTGCCGCCAAGCGCCTGAAGGACGAGCTTCACCGCAAGAAGGCCCGTAAGCAGGAGCTGAAGCGTCGCGAGAAGGACCGCGAGCGTGCCAAGCGCGATGACGCCGCCGCTGCTGCCAAGAAGAAGAAGGAGGACGCCGCGAAGAAGGCCGCCGCCCCCGCCAAGGCTGCTGCCCCCGCTAAGGCTGCTGCCCCCGCCAAGGCCGCCGCTCCCGCCGCCAAGAAGGGCAAGAAGTAAGCACCCCCAAGGATCAGACTGTGATTTCATGTTTTCCTGAATAATGTTCCCTTCTGTCTGGGTTATGGTGGATACTGTATACCACATGAAGATCCCTTGTTCTACGTGCGCTGTGATGCACTGCCACTTCTTCTCTTTCTTGTTCTGACTCACTTTACTCAAGTAGAGTAGAAAAAAAATATCCTTTTTTCTGTTCGTCAGGAAAGTCATCGCTCGTCATAACATGTCCCACGCAACCGCCGATTTGGAGTATTTCAAGTGTGATGTGTGTGGAATTTATCTGCACAAGGATATCTTTTGTGACCACCGACGAGACTGCGTGGGTCTTGACGCGAAGCAACTGAAGAAGAGCGAATGCCTCCAGCTTCAGCAGGAACTGAGTCTGGGAACCCGGCAGCTTCTCGCCCAGGACGAAGCGCGATCATCCACAGCTGCTCCAACTAGCTCGGTGCGTCTCTCCACAGACCAGCTTGAGAAGCGCCAAGATGCGCGTGTGCGCCGTCAAGTTGCCAATCAGTACCAAGCTGCACAGGATAAGTTGTTCGCTAGTAAGCTTACGGAAGAACGAGAGAAGGATCTTCTAGACTTTCTCAATGCGTAGCTTGCATGTGACGTCGTCGCATACAAAGCTGTTTGTGATGCGTACCTCCTTCTTGTCGCACGCTGTTGGGTGAGCGACATTGTGTATAGTCCTAGTTGCGGTAAAGCTCATGCATGTTGTGTGTCTGTGTGTGGTTTACCTTTCAATTCACTCCAACAACTCTCACCCAATCGTCGTACTACGTCATCTCTCTCACACTCACTTTCACTCCTCTGTCCTTCTGTTACTTCATTCCTGTATTGCTTCAAAGGCTTAGCCGTTCACTCATTGACCGATGGTGTCCCTCAAGCTTCAGGCTCGTCTTGCCTCCAGCATCCTCGGCTGCGGCCGTGCCCGCGTGTGGCTTGACCCCAACGAGGCCATGGAGATCCAGAACGCGAACTCCCGCAAGAGCGTGCGCAAGCTCATCAAGGATGGCTTCATCATCCGCAAGCCCGTGAAGGTGCACTCCCGTGCCCGCTGGCGCAAGATGAAGGAGGCCAAGGATATGGGCCGCCACAACGGTGTTGGCCGCCGCGAGGGTACTCGCGAGGCCCGCATGCCCAGCAAGGAGCTCTGGATGCGCCGTCTCCGCATTCTCCGCCGTCTTCTCCGCAAGTACCGTGAGGAGAAGAAGATCGACCGCCACATCTACCGTGAGCTGTACGTGAAGGCCAAGGGTAACGTGTTCCGCAACAAGCGCAACCTTATGGAGCACATCCACAAGATCAAGAACGAGAAGAAGAAGGAGCGCCAGCTTGCTGAGCAGCTTGCCGCCAAGCGCCTGAAGGACGAGCTTCACCGCAAGAAGGCCCGTAAGCAGGAGCTGAAGCGCCGCGAGAAGGACCGCGAGCGTGCCAAGCGCGATGACGCCGCCGCCGCTGCCAAGAAGAAGAAGGAAGACGCCGCGAAGAAGGCCGCCGCCCCCGCTAAGGCTGCTGCCCCCGCCAAGGCCGCCGCTCCCGCCGCCAAGAAGGGCAAGAAGTAAGCGCACCCCTTCTCGACATGAGTTGAACTGACTGCCTCTTTATTCTGATTTAGTTAAACCAAGTGATGATTGTGTGTGGATGCTTGGCATTCCTGACGGGGTGAGCAGTTGGCTGAAGCTCTGGGCAATGTCTATGATGCTATAACGCATGTCTTCATGTTTTGCTCGTTATTATTATTTGTTTTTAGGTAGGTTGGATCACTGAGTGGAGCAAGGCTAGCCCTCCACTGTGGGATTATTGCTGGTCAGCGCTCGTTTTGTCTATCAAGAAGTACACGTTGCCTCAGATGAGCACCCGAGGAGGGAAGGCCAAGAAGGTGTCTCAGGACAATGGTGACGCCCGTTGGGCCCGACGAGCGGCTGATGTCGCTGCGGTCATCGACATGGAAAACGTGTTGGGCTGCACGGACGTGATCCTTCTTCAACAGAAACTTATCGAAACCGCTGAGCGTTTGCTGGCTCTTTCTCAGTGGGGAGAAGATCAACTACAGGAACGATCTACCTTTTACCAGCATCGTTTGAGCTCCGTGACCGCGTACATGGCAAGGTCCGACGTGTGGGAGGCACCGGATGTCATTCTACACGGAGTGAAGCAACCTGGCAGCAACCGTGCACGCGATCCAGCATCGTCGCTGTCTAGTCGATCACTCAACACCGGTTCTCCACGCTCGCATGGTGCCTGGACGAGTCGTCACGGCTCCACGCGAGGCGTGGCGGTCTCCTGCGGAGTCAGCACCTCAGGGGTTGCACGTGGGAGCAGAGGAGTAGGCAGTGCAGCAGGTCGCTCGCCTGGCTATAGTCACTACCATGATACTCACGGCCGAGGTGGGGGAACGTCCAACCCGCCAGAAGCAGATCCGTCCACGGAGGATCGAACGCCGCATACGGCACACAGTCGAACCTCTGGTGGTGCCCCATCTCGTGGTAACCGTCGCACCATACGAAGTGAAAACAGTACACCACGAGGATATCCACTTGCTTCCAAGTAGGGTGGGTTGGTGACGGTCACACTAGCTCCCCTATCCACAGGAACTGCAGAAACCAGGCCCATATGGGTTTGGCAGAGCAACCTCAATAACCAAGGAATAAGGACTGTGCGTTCCTTCCGTGTTGTTTCACTGACATGTCATGAGGCATGCTATGTACTCTCTCTCTCTCTCTCTCCCTGCTTCTTCGTTACACTTTCTTCTTTGCTCAGGTGAAGAGCTCTGTGGAGCTACTTGCGTTCAGCAGGAATCCAACATTCCGCTGTGCTACTGAATACTCTGTCGTACAGTGTCGTGTTGTGTCTTTTCATACAAGCACGAGCAGTTGTTGAAGCTGGACACATAGCCTGCCATGGAACAATTCTCCAGAAGCAAGTCCAACAGCCAAGTGGGTGGTGGAATGTCTCCGAGACCCCCAAGTGGTGCCTCCGTTCCCAGAAGCGGGCCGGCCCAAAACATTCTGAAGAGCGTCGAAAGCCATGTTCGGCTGATGTCCCACTTGGAGAACATTGCTACATCCTCTAGCTACACAGCACTGCGCTTGCGCAATCCGGGTACGTCATCGTCATCCTCTCAGGCTGTTGATAAGGGGAGTAGCGGAGGTTCTTGGTCGGACCCATACACGGTGTCACGTGTGCATCGTGGCTCCACGACGGAGCAATTCTATGCCGAAGTGGTTGCTCCATGCGTATCCAATAGTACCAGTGGCCAGAGTTACGTTTTCTTGGTAAATGGTCCTGCTGAAAGTGGTCGTAGTCAGACCTTGTACGGAAGTCCGCACCATGGCGAGGTTGGACTTGTGGAGCTAGCTGCAGCAGATTATGTGCAACGCATGGAGCAAAGCAAAAAGCTAATGGCCGAGAGTGGTGCGGACGCTCGCCCCAAGACCGAGAGTGCCCCCCGTGAAGAATCCCCAGCAGCTTTAGGGGGCCTTGGTGGGCTCACCGTGACGTACAGCGCATTCATTGTTCGTGGAAACCAAATGGTAGAGACAGCCTCGGGAGAGGCTGTGCGGGTGGAGGAGTTTCCCGCCCCACTCGGAACCGTTGCACTGCCCTTTATGCAGCTTCTTACTAGCGCTCCACGTGCGGTTGTGATTCCTGAAAAAAAGCACGTGGACACCTCGTGCGTCATTCAGTTTCAGGTGTACGCCCCCGTTGACGCGTACGGCAGACGTGCCATGGCGACGGTCACCTTTGTTGATGTAGCGGCCTTTCGCCTTCCACTGTGCAAGGATGTCCAGCACTTGGTTGAGACGGTCCAGCGTGTTGCGGGTATCTCATCCTCTGGTGGTGATCCGCAGTTTCAGGAGCTCAAGCTTACGACACTGCTAGAGCCGGCATTGGTGGGTTATGTAACCTTGGTGTCCATCACAACCATCAGCGGGAGACCGGACTTGTACGCCGATGCGTGCGCTGCCCTTCAATTCTCCAGTGACATACACCGCATTCATCAGGTCCTCATGCTCATTCACATTCAATCACCCAAGTGGCTGTTTGAGACCGGACATGCACTGGAGCAGCTGCGACTCCAGCGGGAGGCGTTGCTGGCGGAGCACTACGAGCGGGGTGTACATGACTACTACCTCCGAGCCGCCAGCTTCATTGCCCAGAATGCCTCTGGTGTGGATGGGGACATTCAGCGTCTGCTCACCGAGACCGAAGAGGTGCGTCAGGCGCTGGCAAAGGAAGTCAACGATCAATGTCGGGAGCTTCAGGCCAAGATTGACGCGGAGGATGCCTCATGCCGGTGTGAAGCCGATGCTGCTCGGTCTGCGCACGCGGAAATATCTCGTGACTTTGACGTGGTGAAGCGGTTGGACGAAGACATCGCCCATCTTGAGCAGCAAATTGCGCATCAAGAAATTGATAATGAGCACCGGATTAGTGAGATGCGCTTGGAGATATCTTCACTGGAGTCAAGAGCGGCACATCACGCACAGGAAGTGCAGCGAACGGAAAAGGAGATGCGGCTGTACTACCAAAAGGCCGAGGAGGTGGGCCGAGTGGTTAATGCCTACGCCGATGACCTTCGTTATTCAGAGTTTAGCTCCTCGTGCCGTCGTGAGCTCAGGCAGATTGCCCAGAAGCGTGCACGCCTTGAAAGCGAGTTGGAGATGGCCGCACAAGTAGCACACAGGCAGACGGACACCCTGCGGGTGGACCGCGAGCGACGCTCTCGTCTGACGAGGTTAACCTTACAACAAGGGCGTCAAGCACGATCCAACTCCATGTCCACTGCTCCACGGGCTGGTAGCAAAACGGCACACTAACGTTGCAGAACGGCGAAGACTGCAGGTGTTGGAGAAGCTGGTTTGCTGACCGACTCCAACGATAAACGATTCGTACTCCTGCCGTGGGCGTTGGCGTGACGTTGTTGCTGTGTGTGCTGCCTACATCTCTGCTTCATTACTAGATGCTAGATTGGAGGATTCGTTGTTGTTGTTGTGTTCTACATTTTTTTTTGTTCATTCACGTTGTTTGTGTACCCAAGTTTGGCGTGTGCTTCAATGGCTCCTGATTGTCAAGTACTTCTACCCTGCCACTTGTGATGCAAAAAAATAATGGTCTTCTTCCTCTTCCTGTTGTGTTTCTTCTCTTTTTGACGCTCTCACGGTGGTTAGTTCGTTTCGAGGTAAAGGAGCTTGGAGGTAGTTTGTAGAGCTGTAGTACCTGTGGGACCTTAGCTCGTCGCTATCCCCACAACTGACTTCCTCCTCATCTATTTGCTTTTTTTTTCTTTGTTTCACATCAAGTGAGCTGTACCCACCCAACACGAACAGTGCCACAACGTCGTGATGTCCCGGAGTGGATATCCTCCCGTTGCCTCCGTTGAGGCGGAGCTGAGTCAAAACAGGCAGCGCGAGCGCTCAGGCAGTGTGTCGTCGCTTCGCCGTCCTCCGGAGGAGCTGGTTGAGCAAGAGAGTCAAGGCGATGTACACAACCCCAATCAATCCAACCTCAGCCCCGAGGCGGAGGACTTCATTCACGAAATCCTGGCCGTGAATACTCTAGCCATGCAACGCTGCAAAACCGAAGATCTCAACGAAGCCGTCACGATGCTGGCAGAGGCTTTTGAGCGGCTCAACTCCGATGCCGCGACCTCCGCTATTTCTGACCAGCAGCTTCTGGACCAGCTGAAAGCAACAACTCTGTGCAACATGGGCGTAGCAGAGTGTCATCGCGGCCAACCCAGGCAGGCTCTCAGTCACTTTGAGGGTGCGCGTCAACTAGAAGATCAGTGGAACATGGCCTCCCCCTCCATCGCCTTGAACAGCTGTGCGGCCTACAATGCCCTTCGTTTGTATGACAAGGCCACTGCAGCGGCATTGGAGACCATCGACATGCTTCGTACCCTCGCACTCCAGCGCAAGCGCAACAAGAAGCTGATGAAGGAGAAGCAGGTGGAGGAAGGTGCCGCGGTGCACTCACGCAGTATTGGTTTAATTGAGGAACGTCCGCCAAAGCGCTCGGCCGAAGAGGACGCGATGCTGAACGCCGCCCTTCAGCCCAAGATTGCCGATTCGGAGAACAAGGCGCTCTGGGGTGCGGCGTGGCACAATTTGGCTGTGGCGCAGGTGAACACGGCGAAGGCCACACGCGACACCAGCGAGCACAGCAACTCACTCTTTCTGTTTCACAACGCCATGCGCGCTACGCAGGAGCTTCTTGGCATCCAACATCCCATGTACAAGGCGGTGGTTGACACCTATCGAACAGTTCGCGCACGTCTTCACATGCATGGAGCCTTCAAGCCCCACCACACGATGCAAACTGCTCCGCTGCCCAAGGTGGATCCCCGAGAACAGGAGATGGAGGAGCTTCAGGTGGAAGCTGCGGAGGGCCGTTCCCGCCACGCCACCCTAGAAACCCAAAAGCAAGACTTAACCATCACCTTCCGTGGAGGAGTCACGAATGGCCAAAAGATGGTGGAGCGAGTGGACCGTCGTGCCTACCCAGATGCCAAGGATGAAGCCTACCAGCAAGGAGGCAAGAAACGGCCGAAGCGGGGCAAGGGAAGTAGTGCGCTGTACAGTATGCCACTGAGCGAGACACTGCTTCGGGCCACAGAAGTGTACGGAAACCCACACCCGCTGCTCTACTCCTCAGCGGCTACGGGGCAGAACGGAGGCTGGGAAGGGGCCGACGGCACCTATGGTGGTGGTGGTGGTGCGGAGCAGTCAGGATGGGGAAACACCTACGGAGGTCCATCGCAGCAGTCACGCCATCAAGGCAAGGGACGGCAGCAAGGAAAGCCTACGTCCGCCGCCGCAGGTAGCCGACGCCAGCCCAAGGTTCACCGGCTTCCTGAATTAGTGCGGCAGAACGACCGCAACGGGCCCCGTGGCAACTCCGCCAATGAGCGCGGTCAATCCAACCGGGGAAACAGCCGTGGGCCGCGTCCGCATCCTCCGCAGGGGTATAGCAACAATGGTGGGGAAGGCGGACCTCAACGCATGGGAGATAGTAGCCGCATGAACGCTGGCCAACAAGGAGGAGCCAATCGTGGACGAGGTGGGCGTGGAAACAACGCCAATTCGCCCATGAGCGGCCGCCAAGCTGGAGCGGGCCAGGGTCAGCATTGGGAACAGTCGAAGCTGCTGCTGCTCGCCCAGCCTCCGGCGACGATGAGCACTGCGTATCAGCAGGTGGCACTCCCATCAAATGGAGCCGCCCCGCAGCCAGAGCCTCCGACCTCGGCGGGCAGCGCACAGCAGCCTGCGGAAGCCATGCCCCCGGTCCCACCTAAGGACCCCGGTCAGGATGCCATGACGCAGGTTGATGACGAGTTGGTACCGACTGCACACCAAAGTACTACCATGGACCCACCCGCGGCAGCCACTCCCCGACCGAGGGATCTCTTTGGGGCGATGTGGGTGGCAGCGGACACGAACTACGTACGTCATGGCAACCGCATCTTTGGACGCCCTGGCTACTACGTAAGCTCGGTGATGAACGTGGAGCCAACCGGCGAGTTGGTGGGTGCGGCACAGCATGTGGAGGATTTGACCCCTGCTCCCATGATGACGTACAGCAGCTCCTCCAGCAGCCGCGCATCGCTTTCATCGTCGACGTCCTCTGCCCCCGGAGCGTGCCGGAATGCCTTAGCGACCACCGTCAACCCTACCAGGACCCTGATTTGAGAGGGAGGTGAAGGTGGCGCTATTTAGAGAGTGAAGCGGCGTCCAATTGCTTGTCGGTGTGTGGGTACGCAATGTACATATCTGCTTCCCACCTTCATGCAGGCGATGGAGCACACATCCACGTGGAAGTGGGTGTGACGGGTGTACTACAACCGTCACTTGCCACCCACGAAGCTGGAAGATTCGCAATGTAAACAAGTTGAGTTGATTGGCTTTGAGTCAACCCCTAGGGGGGAATATACCAAGGCGGATTGACAGGCTTTCACCCCCGCTAGACAGTTCATTGCCCAATAACCATGTTGCGGTGGGGTGTATGCTGCTGGTAAAACTGTCCGTGGATGGAGCCCAAAAAAAAAAAAACATATGGAGAAGGGGGAGGTATTGTCCCCTTGTTCTAGTGGCCGTGAGAGGGTGATTTATTCCCCTCATGACCAAGCTATTGCTGGAATCAATGAGCTCACACTCTTATTTATCTCCTTTTATCTTATTCTGTCTTCTTTCTTTTCATAACTTTGGTTATAGGCGAAACACTGTCTGGCGCTGTGAATGGCGGAGGTGAATGCCAGTGATGGCGTACGACCCCGCCACAGACGAAGACGAACAAAGACCCACACGGCGCATCGCAGGCGCAGACACCTGGTGAAGTCGCATGAGCCACAACACTCGGATGCCGCTAGTCCCTGTGCGCCATCGTTGGCTGAAACAGCACCAGGAAACCCGGTGGCTGTGGTCTCTTCCTCCACCCCATCGAGCTCAGATGTGAAGACGAGGACATCTTCTGAAGCCATAGTCACATCGCCTATGGTCAACACAAGAGAGAGTAGCGATGATACCACTGCTACTTTGGAAGCCAGGAATGCTCTGTGCTGTATCAAGTCGCTGGACAGAAGTCCGTACGAGGAAGGGAGCTCCTCTGATTCGCTCAAGGGGCAACGAGCATGGGGGCCGTCTCGATTGGTGACGAGGAGAATACAGGAACCACCGCTGCACTTCGCGGAACGTCTCACCAATGGGACTGAGACGAAGTCCAAGGATCAGCCATCACCAGCGTGTGTCCCCGCAAAGGTTGAGGTCTCAGGTGGTTGGAGCTGCTGTGGCAATGTACAGACCAAGAGTGAACGACGGAGAAGGGAAACGGAAGCGGAGAAACGAGCTGGGCGAGATCAGCAGTACCGCGCAATCCTTCAGAATCATCATGCTCCAGTGGTCCCCCACTCAACCACACGAAAGTGGACTGATTGTGAGCCTTACCTCGATGTGGCAGCGCATGCACCTTCTCGTGAGCAGGATGCCTACCGCACAAAGCACTCTGCTGTTCGGACTGCTATGCGTGGTGTTGGGACTCATCATCCATTGTACGGTGGCGATGCACCACGTGCCCCATTTGGAATGAGGAACACCGTCGCGGAGTATTGGTGCCTCCCGGGAGGGGAGCACAGTGACTTCCGATTAGAGAGAATACAGAGCAATTCCCCCTCATCGACGCCGAAGAGTCCATGAAGACGAGTGTGGTCGTCTGCTGTCGTGTTGCTCCAAGCTGCTTGCTGTACAATCACCAACGTTATTTTTTTGTTCTTCTTTGTCTGTGTTGTACGGCAGAGTCTTTTCGGCGCTCTCTCTCTCTCTCTCTTCAGACCCAGATGCTCTCCTTCTCTGTATCTCCACCCCCTTCTTCTGTGAATAGAGCATTGTTGCGACTCACCCCTGCATAAGGTCGTTTTTCCAGTGCTTCAACTTCTCTATATCTTCATATCCTGAGAAGTAGAGAGCGCCACACACCACCATCACAGTACCGTACACACACTGTGAGGCACTCCATTCACCCCCACCCGCCCCCAAAAGTGAACCTAGTTGTTAGTAAAGACCTACTTTACCCCTCCAACCACTCAATTGCGTACCAGAGGCTGTCTGCTCTCCTCTTTCTACTCACATGAGTTTTGTGTACAGAAAGGAATTCCTTCCTTTCTCGCGTTGTTAGTTAGTTATCTCGGGGAATGCTGTTTCGTCTATCGTGGCTCTTGCTGCGCCGAGCCTATCACGTTCCTCGGGATTCCAAGGTGGCTCTCTTCCCCATCCATCTTGACCCCCCAACCATTCAGCACCGCGAGCTTTTTCGGCTTCTTCTTGGCCAGTCGCGAACAAGTGAGTCGTGTCACCGCTACCCCGACCCTAGTGTCAGCTCTGCATCGAGCAGCGCTGAGGCGGTGTGTGGTCATGGTGAGGACTCCAAGGGCGGTGCAAGCACGGGCAATGGAGAGGTCTCAGGTGGGCGGTCGCCGATGGGGAGCTTTTGCGACGGAAGTTGGTATCTCGATGAGCTAGAAAATCACCTTCGTGCAAGCAGTCAATTGACCCCCTTTGACGACATCATTGTCATTCCAAATACGCGCTCTCCGGTGACGCTGCAGCGCTCCACTCACCTAGCAGCATTAGCAGTATTGGGGACGCGAGGGATTCCTCACGTCCACGTGGACTTCACGGCGTTGGAACACCCGGACGAGACGATGCCAACTATGTATGAGCTCGTCTGTCGTTATCAGCGTAGCACCATCGTTCACTGGCTGCATGATGCCTTTGAGATGCAGCAGTGGTATCAATTTACTGAAATCCAGAAGCGTGCACCGCTACTTCTTCTTCAAACCAATAGTCTTCCCGTGAGCGCTATGGGACAGCCACAGCGGTGGCTCTCCACGTCTCACGGACGGCGTCGCATGGCCGTACAGTCGGGAGATGCCGCCGCCCCTAGCGGGGAGTGGTGGCTCTCGGCAGGAGGGCCAGGCGATGCGGAAGTGGAGGTAAGTCGGTCATACTTGACCAAGAACGGAAGCGCTTGGCTGAGCCCCTCTCTTCTCACGTCCCAGCAGAGCCTTAACATGGATGTGGAGTCACAGCGTCCTCGTGGGGGGCAGAACGACCTGGCACACGCTGCCAGCTGGGGCGGTGCTGACAAGGCACCGATTGGTGATGACTTGGTGGTTAACGAAGATGGCTCGCTTCGGATTGACAATGCTACCGCCGCCACCTTGGAGGCAATGGTACGACGAGAAAGTGAGCACCCCTCGACGGACGCCTCACAGGGGTGTTCTGGGGTAGAGTGCGAGCTCAGCGCCGTGCAGGCCGACCTGGAGGATATGCTGAGGCCATCCCAGGTCCTTCCCGTGAGCACCAACCTCGATGAGGATGTGGAGGCTCAGGAAGCAGAAAGCTGGATGGAATTCGAGGACGAAGACTTCGTCCGTAGCACACATGAGGCAGCCGCCATGGATGGGCTGGCCTCATCAGAGGAGGTGGGGCACCACCCCACCGTTCGTGATCTCATTATGGAACTCTTTCCAGCACAGTCGCGGTGCTCCGTCTTTAGTGATGACACCGGTGACGGTAAAGTGGAAGTTGTATGTGAGGGCATGGACACGGCATTGGGGGCAGAGAGTGGGGGTGCTACTTCTTCTCCCACCACCCCAATACAGGCACCTGCGGCGGTGGCGGAGCTGATGACGAGCGTACCAAAGGTGGAGGTGCACTCCATCACCCGCAGTACCGGGGCGGACGTGAGGCAGGCCATTTGGGAGCAGGAGTTGGACACCAACACCATTCTCTCCACCAGTGTCGCACGTTACGTGGACTCACACATGTTATATCGAGACTCGAGGAAGTCAACCAATGCAACCTTCTTTGGGCATGGAGCGGCACCGCCGCCACCCAACTCTAACTCAACCGGTGGGCGTTCGTCCACGACCCCACCTAGCACCAACGCCGCACACAATGGTAGCAGCGCGAGTGGTAGCACTCCACGACGGGTTGTGGCGGCCAAGGAAACTGCCACCCTCGGCTTCCAAGGTGCGATTCCTCGGCTGGAGCTGCACCACGACCTGGGCAATCCAGTGGCCTGCGAGCTCTACGAGTCGCTGCGTATCTTTGAGTGTCGCGAGGACGAGGAGCCTGACCTCATCGTTCCCATTGGCGGTGATGGCTACATGATGCACTGCATCCGCCGTAACTGGCGGCGTTTTATTCCCTTTTTCGGAGTCAATGCCGGCCATGTAGGGTATCTGCTGAATGATCGGGCCACCCTCGACGAGTTGTTCTCGATGCCGCTGAAGATCCACACCACAACCATGTTATACTGCGAAGCAGAGCGCGCGCCAACCATCTCTGCAAATGGTACCGTGGTGAAGGGAGAAGTACTCTCCGAGTTGGCCTTCAACGATGCCTGGGTTGAGCGATTGAGCGGTCAGACAGCCCTCATTCGCATCATGATCAATGGAGAAGAGCGCATCCAGCGTCTTCGTGGGGATGGGGTTCTCGTGGCCACTGCAGCTGGCAGCACTGCCTACAGTCAAGCACTTGGCGCCTCTCCGGTTCCCGTTGGGGCCCCCTTAATTCAAGTGGTTGGAAGCAATGTTGTATCTCCAGCTCAGTGGAGGCCTGTCCACCTCGATCAGGAGGACCAGGTGGAGTTTGAGGTGCTCGATCACATCAAACGGCCTTGTCGGTGCTTCGTCGACTCCGTGGATGTGGGCAACGTCACTCGGATGCTTGTCCGCTCCAGCCGCGTGGCTTTGGTCTCGCTGGCCTTCTCCGGCAGTTGCGACTTGAGCCATAAGCTGTACCAGGTTCAGTTTCCCAAGCCCTAAGGCGTCCACAAGCACGCTCAAGGGAATCTTCTTCTTTCTTTCTCCTTTTGCTTTGTTCACCCTGCACTTGGAGGGCCCCTCCACTTCTTTGAGATCATCCCTCGATGATAATCCACCTCGTCGTCCACCACGACGAAGGTCTTGCTGGTTCACTGAGCCACATGACACTTCCTTCCTACACACAAGTCATCTGTTCTGTTATATTCCCTCTTCACACGATTATGGTTCACTCACAGGCTGGCAGCTCTCACACTTGCTGCTATTATTTTTGTACAGAATTCTTTTCACACACTCACCCCTCTAGAACATTCTTGCAACTGCCAGGGATCCTGGCGTGTACAAAAAAGGAAGATACCCCCTCTTGCTACACTTCCAAAGACGAACACAGAGCACTTGCTCATAATACCAATATGGCAATGCCAGACCCGACCACTCCACCTGCGGCAGCCCGTCTAGTACGGCCAGACTACAGCACCGACACAGTGGCCTCGGGTCCATCCGTCATACTTGACGACCGAGCCTTGGAGAACTCCCCCGTCCCCAGCCAGCTGACGCAGCAGGCTGGGGGAGGCCGTCTTCCACGGCAACGCCCGCGCTTCTACACCGTGCAGGACCTGGACGTGGCCCTAAATCAGGCCATTGAAGGGAAAATCAACAGCAAGAATGCCTGGGCAAGCAAAGAAGCCAGCGACTTGCTTGAGGGCATCACCCACACCATTGAGAACACCCTGGAGAATGACACCACCGACAACTACAGCGGTTTTGCCAAGGCCGCCACGGTTGTGGAAGGCTGCTCAAAGGTGTGGACCAGTCGTGTGGATAGCACACATCTTCGTAGCAACTTGATGGTACAACGTCTTCTACGTAATGAGGAGGACTCAGGTGCCGGCCCTACGGAAAGCGGTGAGGGCGAGGAGTCGGAGGCGCAGGAATCGCAATCCCGGCGTGCCCGATCACGTGCCAAAACCATGGCCCGTACCTTGGCCATGGAGGCCTCCGAGATTAACCTTGATAGCAAGGCGATGACGGCACTCACACAAACAGGGCTGAACGCGCAGTTCCGCGCCATCACCGAGAAGTTCGACCAGGGCAATGCCCAAGGCTTGCTCACCAACAATGCCCCTCTGGGCCGCGTAGGGAACGTCATCCTGGACGTGGACTACTCTCAGGTGGTGGGCCAATTCTCGGCCAAGAAGGCCAAACAGCTCGCCCGCGGTACCGACTCGGCCGTGAGTAGTGCACGCACCTCGGGCGAGGTTTGTGTGAAGGTGGAGGAGGGCCAAGTCAGCGGCAACTCATCGGCTCGTCCATCACTGCTACACCAGGCGGTCTTCCTTCCTGTGGAGGAGGACGGGGACATCGACGTTGTCCTGGACGACTTACCAGAGTTCCTGCCACGTACGTCGGGTGAACTGGATGATGTACCCCGCGCCTCCCACCATACCGCTCTTCGTGGAAGCGCGGGAGTGCGAGAGGGTGGGGCAGCCGTAAGTGACCTCCTCGCGCTGAACCACGCCGCCTTTGTGAAGGAGGAGGCCGAAGAAGCCGTTGCCGCTCCTGCTGCTGTTGCCAGCCATCACGTCTCTCTAGGCTATCAGGCCGACGAGGAGCACCCGCTCCCACTCGACGACGACGGTGATTTTGGCGGAGATGGCTTTGGCGGGATGGGGGACGACATCACCTACGCCGAGGACGAGGACGATGATGATGGCGCCGCCGATGTTGGAGCGGAGGCGCGCCAGCTCGTCACGGGCATTCGCGAGCTGGAGGCGGTGGATTCCCTCTTCGCGGGAGGGGTCCAGCTGGCGTTGGAGGCTGAGAACCCCACGTCGTGGTGCCCCATGGCAGATATACCGCAGAACGCCTTGGCCGGTCCAGCCCCAGGATCGGAGCTCTCGCAGCTGCACAAGAAGTGCCGCCTCGGGGCCACCGGAGGGGGTGGAGATGCTGGCGCGACAGCCAAGCGCGCCAAGAAGGAGGGCCGAACCGTCACCTTTGATGCGAGCGTCATTGGCGCGCATGTGGCCAACGCCGCCAGCTCCCCGACCTTCTCCCTCAACCAGTCTGACACCGACCAGGGCGCACTGAAACAGAGCACCACATCCACGAAGAACGTCACCCCCTTGGGTCGTGACCTCCTCTTCAAGAAGGAGGCCTCACAGCTCGCCACCTCCTTTATGCAGAGCACCACACAAAAGGCAAAGGCGGAGGAGGCGCATCTGCTGCTCCCGAGCCCTCCCATCCCTGGCACCACCCTCCCCGACTTCTTGCCCTACCCGGTGACCATCGCATCCTTCTTTCAGCCCTTCTCCACCTCCCTCTCCGAGTGGAACCTGCTGCGGAAGTCGGTGTCTGGGCGGATTCTCGATGAGGCGGCTGAACTCCGTCGCAGTGGTGGCGCCAGCACCGAGGAGGAGGGCCCACGAAGCGCCATGGGGGACCTTCCGATGGAGTTCTTCCCCACCGGGGCAGAGGCCGACGATGATGACCTGGGCGGCTACGGTGACTACGACGGTCACAGTGACGTGGATAGTGTGGCGGAGTATCAGCTGAATGCCGAGAAGCAGCTTCTGGCTCAGTTTGAGGCCGTGACCACCTCAGCGGCCGCCTCGGCTGACGCTTCTGCTCGTGGAAGCGCTGGTGACAATCCTGCGCGTCTCTCAACAGACCCGGAGGTGTTGCTGAAGGCGCTTCACCCGACGGCGGCCATCATGGCCAATCAGGTGGATGTTGTGCGACTTCGCCAGACCATGTGGGAGGCCCTCCAGTCTATCATGAAGGAAAACCCACACGTGAAGATGGCAGAGGAAGAG
Source organism: Jaenimonas drosophilae (assembly GCA_030849065.1). NCBI lineage: Eukaryota > Euglenozoa > Kinetoplastea > Trypanosomatida > Trypanosomatidae > Jaenimonas > Jaenimonas drosophilae. Next base: position 74,176 of record JASAON010001610.1, read on the forward strand.
GATAGTGGAGAGGCAGCGGCTGAGGCGGAGAAAATTGGGGCGGCAGACGAATCCGTCATGAAGCGCCACGCCCTTCGCGCCCTTCATCGAGGCCAACGCGGAAAACGTCCGAGGGAAGCAGAGAGCATCAGCGAGCGTCGTCAGAACACCGCCGAGGTTGAGGAGGATGAAAATGAGGATCATCACCTACCCAGTGAGATGGATGCTCTGCTTCCGCACTTCAGTGAAGTTGTGCAGCGAATCCTTCCCGAGGTTCCCTCCATCAGCTCCACAGGCAGCCTATCCCCAGCCTTTCTCTTCTTCTCGATGCTTTTTTTGGTGAATGAGCACAACATTGTGCTGGCAAATGCGCCAACTCTAGACGACCTCACGGTTCGTGGAACCAAGTCGAGGATTGGTGTTGTGAAGGCGTGAAGATGAGCCATCCATGCACGATGCCACCCACTGGTTGGCCTCGGCGCATGAAGTGTCTTTGCTTCCATAGATTCTCAACGCTGATGTCAGAGCCAGACGCGATGCGGGATGGCTGTGGGAGCACCGATGTAGCCCATGCATCGATTGCGAGGTTGTCCCACGCACAGCGGTGGATTAGATCATTACGGTTGAGACACAAGAACTTGATGAATGATCATGTGCTCATGCATCGTTGCGTACCTGCTGGAGATGACGTGCAAATGGCCTGTACATGATCCACTCGCGCTCTCATTCATTCTTCTATCTTTTCTTTCTTTTTTCAGAAGAGCTACGACTGACAGAGAAGGGGGGGAATGTTCCCAAAGAGTGCTTAATCCAAGCTCGTACATTTTCATTTTACATCTTCAACTCACGCCGAGTGACGAGTAGAAGCATGACCCTCTCAGCTGTTCCACGTCGGCACTACCTCCACATTCACGATGCGCTACGCAAGGTGCTTGGCACAGACGCAAAGCTCTCCGCCTTCGTGACCAAGAAGCAGCCCTTTCAGTGCGACATGCTGGTGAATTCATCTCGCACCGACCCCCTCACCCTCTCCACGAGCCCTGGCCACCTCGAGCGCATCACGGAGGAGCTCCAGGAGGAGCTGGGCAACTGCACCGTCACGGCCCACGCTCAGCGAGTGGAGGTTGGCTTTCCCGACCGCCAGTCCCTCTGTGTGGCCCTCGGAGCATCTGTCAGAGACATGGACGGTGTGATGGAACCACGTGACATCAACCGCGAACCCGACTTCCGTAAGCGCAACCGCCTTCGCATCTCCCTCGGCTTCGACGAGGACCTCTTCACAAGTCAGCTGACCGTGTCTCTGGCGTTGGCCTCGCGCATGCTGGAGCGCTGGTCTTATGACCAGGTGATGAACTCACCCATCCTCAGCGTGGATCAGGAGATGCGCAAGGCCTACGAGGCGAGTGGGAATGACTGGCGTGCCGTGACCCCGCCACTGACCTACTGGCAGGCACACGGCTATGCCCTCGGACGTGTGTACCCGTGCAACCACTTTCAGGACATCCAAGGCACCGTCCTCAACAACTTTGCCAGGTACTACGGTGAGTACCCCATGGACAATCCCTACTGCCAAGGGGAGGACCTGAATACCACCGACGTTGCTCGATGGATCTGCCGGGCATGGAAGCAGATGCCCATGGAGGAGACCGAAATTCAGCTCGCTGGCGCCAACAACACCACAGGAACTGATGATGAGTGCAGTGAGGGAGAAGGTCGGAGCTGAAGAGGAGAGGGATGGCGGGGGGGACCTTCCTTCTCTTCACGCTGTCACCAGGTTGGTCCATCGATTTGATGAGCCGACGCATTCACATGATGATGTATCATTCACCCTCACAACTATCGAGAGATGGGTGGGGTGACTTTCATCAACGCTTTTTTTTTTCCTTTTCTGTACGCGCTGTGTCATGGACGCCACTGCGGCAGATTGCATCTACTGTTGTTGTTGTTTTTCCCTCATTCACTCTCTTTTCTGGTTCAGCATTTGTAGCTCGGTTGGGGGGTACTCGATCACCGTGCCAGTATTCAATTCATCTCCTATCGCACAGCACACCAGTACAAGTCCTGTTCCTTGACTGAATGTGTGTCACACGTCCTCCTTCGGGTGAGGGCCCATCCACCCCAGACCTCCCAGTGAAGGAGGCCGCCACCCCATCCACGACCACGGACCACAACAACATCACCCCCATCGTTGAGAAGGGCGTTCTGGACCGTTCGGCCGAGGAGGAGCGCCAGCGCCGACTGCACTCCCTCTACGGGAGTCGAGCCATCGCTGCGGGGAGCAAAAGAGGCCATGCCGTGGTGGCAAGTGCGAGCCCAGCGGCATCACACCGCGGTGGTGCTGCTGGACGCCACGCCCTGACCTCCTTCGGCTCCAGACGCGATGGCTCCCTGAGCCAGTACATTCAGCCTTCGGGGGACCTCATGTCGGGGCAGAAGTACCTCGTGGTCGGTGATGGCCTCATGGCACCCTTTATGGCCTTGTGCCTCCGGGTCCACGGCCTTGAGTGCGACTTGGCCCACCACCCCGGCAACAGCGATCTCGACCGTGGCACCATTGCCCTGACCCCCTCCGTCACGCAGCTGATGGGTGACGTCCTCAATGTGTCGGTCCCATCAGGAAGTGTTGTGGGTCGTGTCCTGACCTTTGATCATGTCGGCAATGACATGTGCGATGTGGACCTCAACGAGTTCCGTGAGAAGGGAGAGAGCCCAACCTTCTTTTGCTGTGATCGCCTAAAAGTGGAGGCCGCCCTCCTCTCGTTGTGCCAGCTTGGCACTCACAGCTGTCATGTGCTGCCCAAGCCAAACATCAGCGGGCTCGAAGCCCTGGAGAATGGCGGCGTACGAGTACGCTTTAGCAGCGGCATGTCGCAGGACTATCTTGGGGTCATTTGCACCGCACGCAACCAGGAGTTGGTGCCCGAGCTCACCATCACCAATGAGGAACTCCAGCAACGTGCGGAGAATGCCGAGAAGTACAAGGAAACCTACTCCAAGGCCATGCGTTGGCTTGAGCTGTGTGTGCCACCACTTCCTGAGCTTGGCAAGTTTGATAAGCGCTTCACCCCAGGATCACAGGAAATCGTGGAGATCCTGACCCCCCGTGATGCAAAGATGACGGTGCGCCCAACCATGATGGCTACCAAGCTCTTCTACAACGTCACCATCACCATCCCCGATGGCACGGCCGATCCACGTCTGAAGAGCACAAGCACGAAGCAGTTTTGGGATGACGTCGTCATGCACTGGACTTCGGGTGTACCTGGCTACGTCTCACACACCATGTTCCGTCCCATGTTCACCCACATGCAGCAGCACTTCTCCAAGTCGAGTGCTCTTGTGTACCGCAGCCCCCTCTTCCTCATGCCACACTGGGCGGAAGGTGGCGGCCGCGTCATCAAGGTCGCCCATGCCGCCCACGGTGCGTGTTTTGATGCCATTGACGTGGCTGACGCGCAGGGTTTCACGGACTGCTTCGGTCTTGCCAAGGCCATGGCCGGTGGCGACGATGTCACCAACTTCCTGAAGGAGCGCCGTCTTCAGGTGATGGAGGAGCTGGACCACCACGCCATGCTGATCCAGTACGCCCTCAAGGAGCGTGGCCAGATGGCCTACATGGCCTCTCGCTTCAACATGAAGATCATGCGCAAGTACAAGAAGAACTGGCGGGCAATCCTACAGAATCACGTGTCGCTCATTCCCAAAACCCTCCCCCGGTAAGGAGGGCGTGTGGAGGAGGGATGATGCAGGGATGGATCCTCTCCAAAGTGAGGAGGGGCACGTGTTCACATCACACATGCTGGGGGGCGTACCCAACCAGTCACTGAAGGTTCCTCGTGCATTGGCGCACCCCACACACTATCGGGATCCCCATCTTCCTACCACGGAAGAGGGGAACATCTTCATCACCCATGTGCTGCGAAGGGAGAAGGGGTTGGGGTACCTTTGCTAGGCATAGTACAAAGGAAGGAACCCCCTTGACATCTGGTGGCGTACCAGCAAGTAATCTACACAGACACACGCACACACACTAAGTTTCAGTCCATGTTGGGAGTATCGTCTGTTATTGTTGTTGCACACATGACGTGATTGCTAGCATTCAGTGTGTTGGGCATATGATTTGTCTTCTGTCTTCTCCTCTTCTTCATGTCTTGATGTGCATCGTCATGTGTAGGGCATTGCGTGCAGAAGGAGCTGCTTTGGTCAGCACAGATGTTGTGGATCACGTGGCGATGTCTCGCACTGAACCGCTCTGCGGGTCACCGTTGGATGCCCATTCCACGTCCGCCACCCCAGAATTTTGACCGACTCTGTGGAACTCACTCCGTCCTGAATGCCCTCCGTGCACACCGGCACCAGCGGGCACGTCAGGAGGGCAGCACAGATTCCACGGGCACCGACAGAGCAACGACACCCATCTTCCGAAGCCACATGGCGTGCTTGTTCGTTCGAGACTTCAGCGTTGAGGAACCTCATCAGTCAGGCTCTGGTGGTGGTGGTGGTGGTGGTGACGCCAAGGGGAAGCGCAAGGTGATTCCACCACAGTACTCCGCCGTTCATCGCATCACTGCCTTGGCCAAGTCGATGGAGGTGCCGCTGCACTTTGTGCCGCGACGCGAGCTCCGTGAGTTGTGTGGGGAACGAAGGAACCAGAACGTTGTGCTTGAGGCATCGTCCTTCGTCCCGACGACCGCACCCAGTGCCTGGGCTCCCTTCTTTGAGAGTGTGGCGCTACAGACTACCCCGCACTCATGTGGCACACCGCCCGTGGTGAAGACGGTTCTTGTGCTGGATCACCTGATGGACCCCACGAACATTGGTACCATTCTTCGAACCGCATTCTTCTTTGGCGTGCAGGATGTCGTCCTCAGCAAAGACTGTGCCGGATGCACCGCGGCGGTGTCTCGATCCAGTGCAGGGTTGCTGGAGTACATGAATGTGGTGCGTGCCACATGTTCCACGGAAGTCTTTCTTCGCAACACCATGAAGGATCATGCCGACAGCGGTGTCGCACAAACCGTTGAGCTGCAGATACTTGCCAGCCACACGAGGTCCACCATGGCCCCACGTGAGGATGATGATGATGGAGCAGCGACGGTTGCCGGCCAACGTTCACCGCCAGCGGTGCAGTGTCGTCTTCTCATTTTGGGCAATGAGGGTGAGGGACTCGGTGCCTCGGTACTGAAGTTGTGCAGCCACCTGGTCCACATCCGCTCCCCTCAGCACCAACGCATGCTGGCCGAGAGCAACACCGCTGCCGCTGTCATTGGGCATGACGACGACGCAGAGGCCCTCGTTGACCAGCGACGGCGAAGCGTGGAAAAGTTGGCTCGTCTGAGTGTGGGCGAGGTGTCGCTGAACGTGGGCACCGCCTGTGCCACGATCCTCTCGCATCTTCAGCAGTGGGATGGCACTCCGACCACCAGCCCAGCCGCAGGTCTGGAGATTGTGCACAATGACAGAAGCGTGGTGGAAGGTCGTGCTCCACACGCCACGGCCGCACATGAGCCCACACAAGAACACAACTGACCCATGCACCGTCACTTCATTGAATGTGAATGTGATTCTGTTGGTGTTGCGGTTGTGTGTGCCAAACTTCACATACACGGTACATCCACCGTCACTTGGGTGTAGTAATCCTCCCCCACCCCCACCCTTCTCATTTCTGCGGCGTGGGCATCGTCATCAAGAAATATTTCAGTTGGTCGTCTGCTCCTGTACTCGCGTACCCAACACTATCACACCTGGTGTCCCCCCATCATCATCTCCATCACTCAACCCCACCTAGCCCTAGACGGCACTCTTCGTCTTCTCCCTCAACATTCCGCCACGGAATCATGCCGATTGAAGCACGGGTGATACGACTCATTCCCGTTGTGGTGTGGATCCTGACGGTGTTGGTGGACAAGTACGCCTGGCTCACACCACGACTTGCTATCCCACTCCCCATCCACCCCAACGCCCCACGGCCTCAGACCAGTCTTATCCCGTCACTGGTGCGCGCCTTCACCTCCTTGTGTGTTCCAAGGAGGCTGGCCTCATGTGCGGCCGACTACGTTAATCTGTGCATGATGGAGGCCTCGTCCGTGGGTGTGAAGGCTGAGGTGGTGGCCTCTGCCGTTGCGGGGACACTTGTCGGAGCGTGCCTCTTTCCTGGACTATGGCCATGGATATGGTTATCGTTCAAGGACCTCCCATGCGCACCCCGCCACGACATTCGAGCCGAGATGAATGTGCATGGTGATGAAGGGCTGGGCGCCGTCAACCACAACGTGGACCTGGACGACGCCTACCCACCCGAGGTGGTCTACCTCTCCACTGCTGACGGTTATGGGATGGCGATGATGGGCTTCCGTTGCGCCACATCTGGGAGTGTTCTGCTACTAGTCCGAGTACTGGGGGTTACCATGATGGATACCATCGTCCTCTGCGTGAGTAGGTTGCGCCGTCTCACCCCCGTGACGCGGCTGCAAAGCAGCGAGCTCACCTCCCACGTTGGGTACGTGGCGTCCTTGAGCTCCTCATGGGCCTTGCATGGGTCTCGGGTGCTCTACTTCGCCACGGGCTACGGCCTTGGCAAGTTGTGGGCCCGTCGGGAGTCCGTCGCAATCTTCCTCTCGCAGGTGCCTTTGCTGGGCAGCATCTTCGAAGCATCTCTTCCGCTACCCGTTCCCGCTGCCCTGTTGGAGGCAGACCTCGAGTTCAGCGGGGAGTGCGTGGTGCTGCGCTTTCCCGTGGGAAAGGCGGGGGACAAGACGGGCACCGTTGTGGTCCCGGCCACCGTCATCTGCCCCATTTTTCGTAGACTCATGCGCAACCCCGTCCAGACGGTGGATGGGTACATCTACGACCGGGAGGGTATCCTGGCGTGGTTTTCCATGCACCAGACATCTCCCATGACGAACGTCAAGCTGGAGAATTGCGACGTGCAGCCTCACCACGAGTCACGTTTGAGCATTAAGAAGGCCATTTGTGATTATCATCAGGCGACGAGCACGGGGTGACAATTTCTCTTCTTCTTTCTGCTTGGAACTGGTGTTGCACGTGTGTGCCTTTTGTTGTTGTTGTTATTGTTGTTGTTGTTGTTTTCAGGAGAAGTACTCACCCATCTTCTTTATTCCAGTCTATTTGTGCTTGACACTATACATATCCAAGTATATATGCAGAAAATGATCCTTACGATTCAATGTCGTTGCTGCATGGCGTGACAAGCCCCCTAGCTACACCCTCCCCCACCGTTCATGAGACTCAGTAAGTCTCTTACTCTCTCTCTCTCTCTCTCTGCCTCACTCTGTGTTGTTGTAGTGTATTAGTTGTGTGGCGTCGTTTGCGCCACATCATCACAGACCGTTTTGTTCTCCGGCACCAGACGCAACCATGTCGTCGAGTGGTGCCACTCCATCGGGCCACGGTGGGGGCGGGAGCACGGCGAACCAGGCCAATGACATCACCCGCAATCTCCTCCTCGGTCTTCCCCGTGAGGGGCCAGCACCGGGCAGCGCAGAAGCGGCAGAGCTCCAGGCGGCCGAAGCCTTCGTGGCAGACATTCAGCAGGAAATCTTAGCCTACGACGTTGCAAACGCCCAGGCGATGGAGGTCTACGCGCGTCAATGCTGGAGCAAGGTGCCCTTCTTTGGACGTCGTGCCAAGGCGGCCATTCAGCAGGAGGAAGCCGCCAAGGCCGCGGAAGGTGCCACCACCGTGGACCCCTCCATGCAGCATGCCGCAACGGCGGCCGTGAGTGGGTCGGGCCTGCGCCACGAGGTGATGAAGGATAGCAAGCGGGGGGTGACGATTGAGCGCACCTCCGCCCTGACCCCAGAGGAGCTTCAGCGTCTGGGCCCAAAGGGGAGTCCACCACCCAAGGTGAATGCGTGGCTCTTCAAGCGCAATCACCCCTCGTGGGTGCCCCTCATGCAGCGGTGGTGGGTGCCATGGTTGTGCATTGGCAGCATCTGTCTGGTGTGGACCCCGGATGTCTGGAAGCTGCGGGCCTTATACCTGTGTGACTACCAGTACGCCCAGGTACGTCGGAGTGTGCACCTGGCCTACTGGCGAGCCACCATGAGCCCGGAGGACTACACGGCCCTCATTGCCGACCTGGAGGCACAGCGACCGACCTCGGTCAAGACCTCCGACTGCCCGTTCTAGGCTGTGTTGTGCGTCGCTCTTGGTGTGGCGAAGTACCAAAACCACATCTTGTTTCTGTTGTGAGGAACCACCAACAGCCGGCACTGTTCCCATTCACTTGTGTTCTGAATCACCTCGTAACGAAACTCTCCCCATCATCTACTTGTGATACGCAACCAATAGATGAAATGTGGCTACCAACTGTCACAAGCAACATCTTTTTTCTTTTTCCTTCTTCTTGTTGGTTGTAACTCTCTCCACAGCGCACATACGCCACGGGGGTTAGATCATCTCTCTCCCCTATTCTCAAGGCGCCACACCAGTAGCACCGTGGATCTGGGTGGCTGTGTTTGGTGTCACTGGAATAGAGTCTCTCGTGACACCTTCGTGTGTGTAAATAAGGGAATCCTGACCTGTGTGTGGTTGCCCATTCAACAAGCTGGCCGCCCTCATCTCCATCCTTCTGTTGGTGATTGCGTTGGCGCTGTCGCTGCTGGGGTTGTACCTCTCCGCGCAGGAAGCTGTCTCAGATCAGGCCACTACAGAAAAAAGGGTAGAACAGAGTCACAAAGTCAGTCGTGTACCAGATACCGTACGACCCGCCGCAACCAAAGCACAACAAAAGAAGAAGAAGACCAACAACACCAAAAACACAAGACGGGAGGCCAATACCATCCCCATGGGTGACCCACTTGCACCGGGTGAGGCGTGGAGCATTGACTTCTCTGGCGCAAGCTCCAAACGTCGCAAGGTGACGACGAAGGAGAAGCGCGCGGTGGCTGAGTCGCAGCGCCGCCGACAGGAACAAGCAGGGGGAGGTGCGGTGGACAGCGAGGGCAACACCACTACAGGGCGTCCTGAGCTCGCCCATGTGTGCGTAGATGGCATGGTGGATCGCCAGTCCATGGTTCCTACTGGCCTGACCACGACGCGCCAGGACCTGGAGCAGCGCCTGGTTCTGCGTCTTCCACGACTACTCTGCGTCAACAAGCAGTACCCACGAAGTTGCGGCATTTCATCCCTCACCTCCATCTACAACTACCTGTACAGCTCCATTGGCGAAAATCCGGCACACGCCCATCGCCGGCCCCTCTCGCAAGAGGAAATCATGACGATCCTTGGCTTCGAGCCCCCCTTTGGGGAGATTCCGTGGGGCAGCTTCACGGGCAACGCAACCTTGATGCGGTGGTTCCACGACCTCAACCGCCATTTTGGGCTGACAGGCCGTGCCTACATCCTCTACAAGGCCCACGGCTCTGGCAAGACCTCGCACCTCTACGAGTCCAACGCCGCCATCCTGGATGCCTTCAAGACGGTACTGCGTGACCCCAGCTGTGCCGTCATTTATCACTGCTACAACCACTACATGGTGCCCATTGGCTATCAGGATATACCACAGGCACAGGTGGACTTCCTGAAACCACAGGTGGCACCAGAGGTCTGTGACACAACCATCTTCATTGGTGAGGTCAGTCGCGGCAAGCACGAGGCCCTCTACGCCCGGAAGTGGTCGCAACTCGTCAAGGACATGGAATGTCAGAATCCCAACTACTTTAATATTCGTCATCCCGAGCTCGGGATTCAGAGCCTGAAGAAGAAGAAGGCGGCGGCAACCCCGACCGATGGTGCTCCAGCGGAGGGTACGTCCACCACCGACGCCTTGCCAACAACTTTGGGTGAGGGGATCTCACTGCCCAAGATCAAGACACGCCCACAATCTTCTTCCGAGGCCGGAGGCTCCGATGTGACGAAGGGGGAGGAGGGTACCGCGCCAGTCTCTCCCATCCCACCCGAAGACGGCCCGGCCAAGAAGAAGAAGAAGGGTGGTGGTAATCTGCACTGCCTCATTTGCTTTCGCTGTGATGAGGCAGAGGCCTACCTCGACCAGTTTCAGGAGGATGGCAGCAGCAGCGACAGCAACGTGGCCGACGATGTGGAGAGTGGCGATAGTGACAAGGAGGACTAGTCCATGTACCATCATCTCAGGAAGGGTTGGGGTGTGTTTGTTATTCAGGAGGGAGGCGCACACTTCTGGTGCTAGCGCTCCTCGCTATTCGTTTTCTCTGCTTGCTGGTGTGTGTGTGTGTGTGGTAGCAATGAGCTTTATTATGTTTTTTTGGCGTACAGATTGATGCATGAAGACCTTCACAGTCAATCACCCCTCCCCCCCCCCACTCCTCATACACACTCTCCCCCCCCCCCTCCCCCTCACCTTGGGAAGAGCCCATCTTGGTTGCTGATCAAGGTTCATCCTGATCTGTATGGGCAAGCAAGGCAATCAGTCTTACTTCACAGAGTGTGTTGCAAAGAAGAACACACCATGTACTGAGTGTGTGTGTGTGTGTGTGTGAATGTACTCTTCTTCTTCTTTGGTTGTTGGCAGGCTTTGAGTTGCTAGGCACTCTTTTCCGTAGCTAGACAGGAGATGGAAGGGACCTCCCAGCCCTCCGCGGGGGGCCCTCCGGCCCGGAGACAACGCCGCCCACGTGGCGCCACACGCACACGCCCGAGTCGTGATGGAACCTCAGCCTCAGTCCCAGACTCCGCCGCTGCCCTGACACAGCGGATGCAGCGCCGCCATGACGGCACCAAAGACGCCCAGCGCCTTGGCGAGCGCGAGGCGGCCATTGTGGCCCGCTACGTCGGCACCCTCCCTGCCTCCCCCGCGGCACCGGCGCCAGCCTTCGACGAGCATGCGGTGTTGGCGCAGCTCGTTGACGAGCACAAGGCCAGCTTCCTCAAGCTGGACCGGCAGCTCTCCGACGACCACACCACCGCCACCGCACGCCTGCACGCCTCCGTCTTTGCCCATGCCAACGACTTCATCGCCCTCTTCCACGAGGTGGACCGCGCCAGTGGGCTCGTCGAGACCCTGAAGACGCAGGTGCAGGCCACCAAGGCCTCCATCACCGCCATCAGCAAGTTCACCTACGCCAACATTGGCCAGCCAACCAAGGAGGAGGGGGAGGGGCGGTGTGGGGCCATGACACAGGGCGGCCATGAGGCCAGCAGCAGCCAGCCACGTCGTCCAAGTCTCATCTCCCGTCGGCGGCAGCCGCAGGAGCTGAGCCCAACCATGTTCCGTGGCTATGGATGGGCCTCCACCACAGCCTCCGCCTCCCGGGCGGGTGGCAGAGTGTCGGCGGAGGAGCCCGAGGCCGCCGCGTCGTCCGTGGCGCGGGTCGTAGTGGATCCATGCGGCGCATCGTCGCGGGCAACAACACGCGAGCTGAATGTGGCCTCGTGGCTGCAGTGGCGGCATCTCTTCGCCGAGGACATGGCCGCTCGACCAGGGAGCCCGACGGCGGCCAACAAGGCGGAAGCCGCGGCGTGGGTGCAGCACAGCACCACGATGAAGCAGCAGAACACCGAGGCACAACTATTTGCCGATGTCTTGGGTGAAGAGACGCGGCGCTTCGTGACGGAGGGCCGCCATACCGAGGCGGCGGAACTTCTCCGCAGCTACGCCGACCAGGCCCGACAACACGCCTGCCAACACCTCGTTTATGACTTGGAGTATGCCGTGGTGTGTTCGGTCCTGAAGCTGCTCCACCACCTCCCCATCACCCCCATGTTCCTGGAGAGCGTGCATATACCCTTGGTGCAGCTGCTCCTGCGTCTGGGCTGGACCCGGAGTGCATCCAGGACCTTCCTTCAGCTCCAGAGTGACTGGCTTCAGCGGGAGCTCCATCAGCTCCAAATGGTGGTGAATCCCGAGTACATGAGCGTCGTTGTCGTGGACTTTGTGGTGCGTGCCCTCCTTGACCGCGTGCACCGCGAGCAGAGCCTCCGTCCAACACCTTCACCACCACAGCAGGACGCCCCATGTGGAGGAGGAGGACGTCGTGGTGGTGCACCCAACACCGCCGCCCTCATGTGGGTACGACACACCGTGGACACCTTCTCCAGGGAGGTTCTCGCGACCCACATCTTAAGCCATGGCACAGGAACCGAAGGCGGGGACACCTCGCGCATTCAGCGGGCCGCCGACACGATTGCCGAGGCCGCCCGTGCCTTCCGTGCCCTCGCGGCGGACGGATTTGGTGGCTGCGAAACGATCGCCCTTGACCGTCTCACGCCCAGCCTAGTCTTGCTGGAGCAGGACTTTGCCGACCAAACCGTCGCACGTGGCCAAAACTCTGCGCAAGCGATGCTGGAGCAGCTCATCACGTACATCTCCTTCATGGCACAGGCACACTGGTCCGGCTACGACGCCACGCTCAGCGCGGATGTTGCCCGAACGGCCAACCTTCGATCGCATGAGCTCCTCACTCTCCTTCGCAATCTACCCTGCACCTCCTACACGCGTCTCATTGAGCTCCAGCTCGCCCCCGCCTCCTGTAGTACCATCTTTGACCAACACCACCACCAACGAGCAGCAGGGTCATCGCTGGCTGGTTCTGCTGGTGGGGGTCTCTCGTCCGAGTCCTACGCCTTCCTTCGCTACTGCAACGGCTGCTCCACCCTGCACACGCTGCTGGCGAAGTCGCTCATTGGGCTCATTGCCTCCATGACGGGTGCCGATGCGCTGCCCGTCAACGTGCACCGAGAAGCATCGCGGGTGACGGACAACGTCCTTCACCGCCAGCTGGACTGCGTCTCTACCCTCTTTGCCAATGCGGTTGTGATGGAGTCACTGGATAGCACACTGCACCGCTTGTGCTCCGCCTTTCTTGAGACAGCAGAGCACGTGCGGGTGGAGCTGGGGCACTACCTATGCTCCCCACTCTACGCTGCACAGCACAAGCACTTCGCGGCGCGACGTGGTGCGGGGGCGGCGGCCACGTTGCCCATCTTCGCCGATGCCAGCCAGTCACCCCCGTGGGTGATGGAGTCCATGATGGTGCTCTTCGCCGATGTTCTTGGCGCGGCGGTGTGGATTGCCTACCTCGCGCGTGGCGAGGCAGTTGGGCAGATGCTCGACCAGCCACAGCTGCAGTTCCGCACGCAACACGTGGAGTCGTTGCGCAGGGGCCTGCCGTCCTGCGTTCAGGAGTGGCTGATGGCACTGGTCACCCTTGGCTTCCGTGCCGTGGATGCGGGGCGTGAGCTGTCCTTGTTGGCGGCATCCTCATTGGCCACACCCAACACAGCAGCGGAGTCTTGCGGGGTGGAAGGAGGAGGAGTTGCTGGTTCTGGCAAGTCCTCTGTGGGGCCCACTCGGGTGAAGGTCGTCGAACGTGCAGCAGCAGCAGCAGCTCCCCAGTCCGCCCCCTCTTCCCCGACGAGCCCCCACACGGGCACTCGACGAGGTTTGTTGCAGCTCCTCATGTCCATTTTGGATCGTGAGTACACCACACCAGAGGGCTACCTGCTCCATCACGCTGTGCTGCCCATGGAACGGAAGCCTGACCCTGGTGCCCATCTTCATGGTGGGGTGGAGTGGTGTGTGCGGGCGGCCGTGCCTTCCTACCCGGAGTTCCCCATTGGCGGTGACTTTGACCGTGGCGATGAGCTCTACCTCTTCCACTGGTGCGCGCAGCTGTCCCTCCACCTCATGGCCTTCTTCCAGGAACGGCTCCTCTCGCCAACCCACGTCATGAACGAACGTGGGAAGGTCGCGGGTGAGTTGGAGGGACGACGACCGCTGCTCCATGGTTGTGTGTCACCGCACCAAACAAGCGCGGCATCCGCCTTGTGCGCTGGTGGGGGCAACTACGCTGCGGCCGTTGCGGTGCTGCAGTTTTTGGTGGTTCGCATGTTGCGTGATGCCCTCTGCCGCGTAGATACGTGGTCGGCCGTCTACGACTGCCCCGCCCATCAGTGGCGGGCTGACGAGAGGGTCCTTCGTCAGCAGCTCTTCTTCTTCGCCCTCTTCGCCCGACTCTGGTCACCGCTCTTTGCAGCGGCGGCGGCGGAGGCTGGGGATGAGGCGCGGACGGTGCCACCAACGGAGGACGGCGTGGCGCCCATCGCGGTGATGGAGTGGCTGACGTGCAGCGGAGTGGTTCAGTCACTTCCACGACCAGCCGCAACGATGGTGGAGGAGGCCCGGGTCAGTGGTGACCCACCAGACCCTCACGCCACCTGCATTGACACCTTTTTTGGCTGCGCGGCGGGCAGGGGCAGCACACGTGCTCCGGCTGGCACCACGCGACATCAGGGCGACGTCCTCGCCTCCAGTGGCTGCTACATACCCGACACCTTACTCAAGATTATGCAGCACTTCTTTGAAACAACGCTCGGAGAGCCACGCGCCATTCCCGCCATCACCTCCAGCCTCATGCGGAGTCGCGTGGACCGTGCGCTTGCCCACATCAATTTACTGGAGGACGAAGAAGAAGAAGAGGAGGAGGAGGAGGACGAAGAGAGGGATGGCACAGACGAAGAGGACGAGGAAGATCTGTCCACGGTGGTGACCCTCCAGAACCTGCGCGAGTTGTTGTTGTTCTACGTCTCGCCGCTTCGGTAGGAGGTGGTCGTCCAGTCATTTGCTTGCAAACAGTTGTTCTTCATTGGGGTCAAGTTGGCTCATGGTGGTGTGCTCCAACACTGTGCTTCTCTGTCATCGTACGTCCCTGTGCCATCTCTCCTCCTGTTCTGTATGCGTGTTGCGTCTTGTTGTTTTGCACAGACCTCCTGAGCCTCCACACAAGGTGTCTCTAGTCCCAAAAAAAAAAAATGGCCGCCACCATCGCAGCAGCTCGGGCATGTGCATCCACCCTTCTTCATGACAGCCTTGCCATCACCGCGTTCAAGGGGGCAATACCACATGTGATGATTGTGCTGGACCAACACCCCAACACCATGCAATGCGTGCTGGCGGAGGGCTACCATCAAGTACTCCAAGAGCTCAACGGCACCGCACAACATGAGGCGGCAGTCCGTGCCAGCAAAGGTCACCTCCTCGTGCCGCTGGGGCCAACCTCATCCACTCCCTGCGGATCGAGCGGCGTGTTCCTTCATGCAGCCCCATCGTCACCCGTTGTGTCCTACTCCATCCTTCCCTTTGAGGCGGAAAACTTCCTTGGTGACATGGGCAAGATGCAGTCACTCCTCCGTCAATGTGGCACCCCAACCTCACAGTGCCCCGCCCCACTCCCACAGTGGACGGCGGAGGAATTCATGGCCAAGTACAAGGAGGTGGAGCACTACTTCGCCCCGCTGGACGATTCCGGTGCCCCCAACCGCCGCCCCATGGAGGAGGCCTGCCATGACCTTCGCACGGGTCCCGCGAGGGAGCTCCTCGGCTTCGTCTTGATTCAGCGCAACGCCTTTCAGAATGACATGAAGAAGTACCGCCTCCGTCTGGCCCTCTTCGACATGGGCATGCGGGTGGCGGAACACTGCCACTTGGAGTGCATGAGTCTGGCCGCCGATGCCCACGTCGCTGAAGGTCGGCTTGAGGATGCGATGCTGGACGATCAGGTGTACAGCTATCCACGGTCCTGCTCCTTCTCCCCAAAGGTGGCCGAGACTCTGGGCAAGGCCATCGCCGACTCCATTGACCTTGGCTCGTGGGAACGGCAGGGCGCCGGAACTCATGAAGAGGTTCCGTCATCGGTAACGAAGGCCCTGCAATGCCCGTTGGTGTGGAACCTGTTCGAACGTGGCGCACTGTGCTGGGAGAACCGCAACGTCCACGACGATGCGGCATCCAGCGCCGGTGGCGAGGCGCTTGAGCAGGTACTCCGTCTACCCATCACGGGGCCCGGTACACCGCTGGAGATCATCTGCAAGGATGCCTCCAAGGTTTTGACGTTTTCGGGTGGTCTGGAGGACTGCCTCATGAATACCGGGGCCTACGTTGCTGCACAACAAGAGGATCGAAACGATGTCGTGAAGCACCGCGAGCGCTTTCATACGGCGGTTGAGTTAAGTCCTGAGCAGCAGCCGGAGAGCAACGTGGAACAGAGCGAGGGAGCTGCCGCGGTGCAGGGCAGGCTGAAGAAGAAGGAGTATCTTGCCCTACTCCGGAGTCGTGGCGAGAAGCCCAACAAAAAACCGCGCGTGGAAAGTGGGGATGACGAAGAAGCCGCAAGCCCACGAGGCTCCTGCATCAACAGCAGCATTGGCGGAACATTCCCCATTGGTGAAGTGATTTCGGAGAGCTTCGACTTGTCTCAGCTCAATGGAGAGTGCCATGTGTTTGCCTACCCCGACAATCACAAGCAGGTTGCGATGAGTAAGCCCGTCCCTTTTGCAATGACCATCCAAAACGGTGTCGTGACTGAGGTCAGCGAGGATGCGCCCGATGACTTTGTGGATCTCCTCAGCTTGGTGCGCCACACCGAAGGCGCGTGCTATGTGCGCGAGCTTGGGATCGGACTGAACCCCTACGTGGGTCTCGCCCACGTCCTCAGCGACGTCACCTCCTTTGAACGTCAGTGGGGGGTACACCTCTCCCTGGGGCAGCGTCACCCACTCTTTGTGAAGCAGCGTGCGAAGCTCAATGCCGACGGTAGCCCCGCCGATGGGGTCAGCATCACTGGGCCGGTGCTGAAGCGCAAGGCGGGAAAATTTCACATTGACGTCTTTGTGGACGTCGCGCGGCTAAAAATGGGCAAATTCGAGGTTGACTTCACCAAAGGTATCTCGGTGGCATAGCCGACATTAAAACAACATCCATCAAAAGCGCATCAACTTGCCACACCCACCCCGAACGATGCGAGTCCGTTTGCCAAAACCCCCATGAGGGGAGGCCTGAAAAAAAATCCCCCCCCCCCCCTCCCCTGAGGAAGCCGAACGGGCGGATTCTATGAACCCTGCCCGCAGGCGGCAACCCCCCCCCCCCGGCACTGGCAGCCGACCATGGGCGACGCACCGAACCAGATGGACGGCAGCGAAAAACCGAATCGAGGTGAAGCGATCGGATGCCGCTTGCATTTCGCGTGGTTTTTGGAAGTGGAAGGGGCAGGAACAATGGAAATATGCCTACCAACACCTGAGACAAAACACACGCGACCCTCATTTCCCTTACACGCCAGTCAAGTGCGCACTTTCTCTTAGGTAGGGGAAAACAAACTTTTCACGAAGATCTCAGAAGCATTCAAAATGTCCAGTGTCACGCCAAGCTATGCAGAGTATGTAGAGCAGGAGAAGAATGCAATAATTCAGCTGGACTGCTGAGCGCGTTGCGCTCACTGTTCTACGCAGATCACGTTGCCTCACTATCGTTCGGTTCCTTTGGCTGTGGTTTTGCCTCCTCCCCATAGGTTTTGGCTGTTGCCTACTCTGTGCGTGGCCCGTCCTACTGTTGGGCGGTTTGTGGGTCTTCGTCTAGGAGTCGGCATCTTGTGCCNCTCTTAGGTAGGGGAAAACAATTTTTTTCACGCCCGCCCACCTGCCTATACTCTACCTTCTGAAACGGCCAAGACACAATGAAAACGGGGGATAAAACTTTCCAAATATTCTTTTCTAACATTGGACTGTGCAAACGACCGCCACAACCCTTACAGGGCAAAGCGTCGACACCTACAAAAAAAAAGCCGACAAGGAAACCCAGTAGAAAATCCCTACTCATTGTTTCAGCCATTAAGAACATTCATTATGAATGCCCTCCCCTTTCCCAAAAGGAGGAGACAAAGCCACAGACAAAGAAACCGAACGATAGTGAGGTAATGTGATGTGCGTAGAACAGTGAGCGCAACGCCCGCAGCATTCCAACTGAATTATTACATTCTTCTCCTGCTCTCCATACTCTGCATAGCTTAGCGTGACACCGGAAACACAGTCTCTACATCGGTGCATCCGTCCCGATTGTCCATGAATGGTTTCAACCAAATTCAAAGGCGTATGAAATGGAGTTGAAGTCATATCTCATGGGAATACCATGTGCCCATGTTTTATCACGTACCAGTTCAGCCACAACACTACGGGTGTCACCACGCACAGAGGATGGCATACAATGCTCATAACGCATGTTGACATACTCGGAAGTATTCAATGTTGTCACAGTGGTGCCGGTACAGCCATTGCGGGCAGCCCACGTAGCGGTACTGGACGGTACGTCAGGGAATGGTAATCGAGCATTGGCATCCAACCTGCTGCGGTTCTGACCTCCCCACTGAGCAACTTCATCAGCATCCCCGTGAATCATAAGAACACTGGGTCGCTCAGCACGACGAGCAATGGCAGCATCACACGCACGCAATCCTTCCTGAAGCCCAGGACGCATCGCAACCACTCCACTGACAGACGCCACAGAACTGAACACATCCGACGAGATGCAGCCAAGCATCTGAGACATCATTCCACCATTGCTGAAGCCAAACGCCATGGTACGCCCACGGAAGTCCGTGCAGGTGTAGCTGGACACAGCATCCACAATGGCACGTGCAAAGCGTCCGGGGGGTTCTCAGTGGGACCCACGCAGCACACACCCGCATTGAATCTTCGGATGGTTAGATCGTTTCTTCCACACACACAACGGCTACAACGCATCTCACCCAGTGCTTACACGGGAGAATGCACACCACTATTCCACAAATGTTTCCATCCGAACTCAAATGCATAAGCAAAATACTCAAAATCACGTCTCATGGCAACATCATGACCCCATCCATGGTGGCGCACCAGCTCAACCACAACACTACGGGTGTCACCGCGCACAGAGGATGGCATACAATGCTCATAACGCATGTTCATAAACTCATCCGTGTTTATCGTCATCACAGTGGTGTTGGTACAGCCATTGCGGGAAGCCCAGGCTGCTGTATTGGACGGTACATCGGGCAAAGGCAATTTCGCAACTGCGTGAATACTGGTGAGGTTTTGACCGGTCCACGGAACAATAGGATCAGCATCCCCGTGAATCATAAGAACACTGGGTCGCTCAGCACGACGAGCAATGGCAGCATCACACGCACGCAATCCTTCCTGAAGCCCAGGACGCATCGCAACCACTCCAGCAATAGATACCACAGAACTGAACACATCCGCAGAGGTGCAGCCAAGCGTCTGAGACATCATTCCACCATTGCTGAAGCCAAGTGCCATGGTACGCCCACGGAAGTCCGTGCAGGTGTAGCTGGACACAGCATCCACAATGGCACGCGCGAAGGCAACGTCGTCCGGGGGGTTCTCAGTGGGACCCAGGCAGCACACACCCGCATTGAATCCTCGGAAGATTAGATCGCTTCTTCCACACGCGACGGCCACAATAACACCGTACAAGTCAGCATAACGAGACAAATAGTTCGTGCGATGAAACGTGTCACACCTGTCACCGGCTCCATGGAATATCACCACAAGACCGTGGAAAGTGGGCTTGGACCCCCTAGGGAAGGGTGGCAGCGTAACGAACCCCGGTAGAACCATTAGAAACTCCCGCTGGGTATCTTCACCAACCTGCAATTTCATTACAACATGCCGCCGCATTCTCAGCATCGCATGGCATGTTGTTTCGTTCCACCACGCGACCTCTGCACCTTCCGCAATCCATTTCTGCAGTGCCTCAACCTCAACGGGGGTGTCGGGCGTCTCAGTGGTTGGTACGTTGTCGCCGCGTTCGGTTATGGTCACTTCACCGCCACTCCATGACGCCGTCAGAACCCCAATTACAGCTATGATAGCTAGCACGAAAAGAATACTACTTCGCCTCAAGGAGAGCAATGATACTCCTTGACTCCAAGCGTCACCCTCCATGTCACTCAAGTGTTCACGACACCACGAAAAGATGTCTTCTACACAGAATGGGTCCTAGTCCTAGCGGAGGCAACGGGGCAGATCAAAAGACGGTCCCTTCACTAGCCTTAGGAAGTGATAGAAGAAAATGCGGAGGTGGCACAATGCATTGGTATACCGCATATGCAACAATAACGTATGGTACGAGAAAGTCATGAACACAAACCACAGAAAAATGAGGTGTTAGATTAGGATGAAACGGTCATGCTCAACGCGAACACAACCAATGGGATATAA
>JASAON010001611.1:0-95507 GCA_030849065.1 Jaenimonas drosophilae
CGTTTTTTTCGGCGCCGGTTGGAATTCCGGGGGGGGGGGAGGGCCCCCCGGTGCGGAACAACAAAGCCCCAAAAAACGCAACAAGATACAGAATCATGGTGGGGCGGTGGGGTGTCGCATGCATCGTTTGGGGGTTTTGGGGGGTTTGGAACAGCGGAAATGGAACATTGGTTGCGACACATGGGATGCTTCATCTCTATGCCAAAGTGCGGTGCCCACTTTCAATAGAGGTGGGGAAACCTTTTTTCACGCCCGCCCACCGCACTATTTTTTCCGTCAACCCTTGCAAGTTTCGGGGAACAATGGAGGGGGCTGTTTTTTTTTTCTTTCCATACCCCCGGCGGCATTGTTATTTTCCCGCGCCGCTGCGCGCCGATGCTACTATTTCCCCCCCCCCTGCTTTAAAGATTCAACGCCCGCTGCCCTTCGCCAAATGTGTAAACCGGAAACGGAAAGCAACCTCGCTGGGAATCCTTTTCCATTGTTTCGGCCGTGTGGAAAATGCCTGATGCATGCCCCCCGTTCCAAAAAGGAGGGGCGGGGCCGCGGCCAGGGGAACCGGGCGGCGGCGGGGCAACGTAATCTGCGTGGAACGGCGGGCGCGACGCGCTGAGCGTTCCAGCTCAATTATTGCATTCTTCCTCTTTCCTGCCCTATATCTCTGGCTGGCTTGGCGTGGCGGCGCAACCGTTGCCCAAGGCCATGCGCGCGGCGCAGTTTGCGCGGTGTGCGTGGGGGCCTTTCCCCATTGGGCGGCGGGGCCGGTTGTTTGGCGAAAGAGAGAGGGGCCGGGCCGCGGCCGAATTCCCCTCCCCGCCCCTGGAATGGTTTTTCAATCGCTCCGGCCGAAATTCCCCCCCGCCTGCTGATTCCGGGGCCCCGGCCTCCTTGAGTTCTTTTGAAAACATTTTTTTTTGTTGTTGTTGCGGGGGGGGGGGGGGCTTTCTTTCGATAATGGAGGAGGGTGGGGGCATTTTTTTTTTTGGTGGTGGCAATTTTCACGGCGGGGTTGGCTTTGATCGGCCCACATGTATCATTTTTTTTGTAAGCGGAGGCAAGAATAAGACCAAACAAAGCAGAAGGGATAGGCTACCTATCCAGTGTGGAGGCTAGGCTACTTGCTCGTGTTTCAACTCGATGCAGATCCTCCACGTTGCTGCATGAAAAGAAGCTCCGCCCTACGGATGAAGCGGCGGTTAATGCTCCCACTCACTCCTTTGGGAATATCATCCACAAACCTTAGTTCACCGTGAAGGCGCTTGTGTGGCGGCAGCCGCTGCTCCACGTGATGAACCAGTGTGTGCTTAAGACTAGCGTAGTGACTCGCTTTCTCCTCCTCCGATGCGCTGTTCGGGGGAAGAAATTCGGTCGCCACCTTCACGAGCGCCCGTGGACGCTCAAAGCTTGTGTCGCGCACATCTGGAACGCCGATCACAACACATGAATCTACTTCGTCGCGTTCGTCCAAAACCGATTCTACCTCAGCTGGAGAGACCAAGAATCCCTTGTACTTGATGAGCTCGCGCAGCCGATCTGTTAGGTAAACGTAGCCTGTGGCCTTGTCAATGAAGCCAATATCACCTGTGCGGTACCACTCGCCGTCTTGAATGGCTTGGCGAGTGGCCACAGAATCCACATAACCGTGCATGCGCTGCGGACCCCTGATCCACAACTCCCCCTCCTCACCCTCTGTTACATCCACACCACGAGAGTGATCGGCAGAGGTCTGCTGGCTATCATCAACTTGAACGACACGAAGCTCCGTGTTGGGGATGAGTGCCCCGACGAGGGTTCCTGCACCCTTCACAAACAGGGAGGATGGCGTGCCTGGCCGCGTGCTGAGTGCCAGGGGAGATAGCTCACTTGCACCGTACATTTGGCCAACATCAGCCGAGGGGAACATGGCCTGAAGCGCCACCCACTGATCAGACTTTAGCGGTGCCCCGGCGCTTCGAACAAGTCGAAGGCTTTGAAAGGATTCCACGGGCGGTCGTCGAGCCTGGCTGCACCGCACCATCGCGTTCACAATGGGAGGTGCCACCAAGGCCATGGTGATGTTGTGCTCACCAATCGCCCGGAGGTACTTCTGAACATCGAACTTTGTCATGGCCACAAGGGTCCCCCCTGCGGCCAGAATTAATGACATGGATAGCACGAAACCAGTGATGTGGAAGAAGGGGAGGACGGAGAGCTGCACATCCTTGGCTGTGACACCAAAGGTGTAGAGTGCCTGATGGAGGTTGGAGAGAATGCTCTTGTTGGTGAGCATGACGCCCTTGGGCTCACCCGAGGTACCTGCGGAGAAGGGGATGAGGACCGTGTCATCCCGCTTGGCGTCCTCCGTTGCCCGTACATAGTAAGGGATGCTGTCCGCCTCAAGCTTCATGATGGTTTCTTCCAGAAGCACCTTAACAAGCTTCTTGGTGGTCTTGTGGGCCAACTTGGCTGAGCGCTGGACGACGTGCAGGCAGTGCTTGGTGGTCACGACCACGGCGGCGTTGGAGGCGATGATGTGGTGGGCCAAGAAGGCCTCGTCACCCGTGGCGTTGGTCGTGGACACCGTGGCGCCGATTCCCATCACCCCATAGGCCACGGGCGCGTAGTTGATGGAGTCAAACATGCACAGCAAAACCACATCCCCTTGACGAACAGCACAGGCGTTGTAGAGAACATTCTGCACCTGGGCGGTGCGACCGAGGAGATCCTTGTAGGTCATGGCCTCCCCAGTCTCGAGCTGCACGCACGCAACCTTGTTGGGTGGCTGCTGCTCCCACCTGCGAATCATGAAGAGGTACAGCGAGTTGTACATGTGGATTTCTGGCAGGAGGTCTTGGTCCTTGGACTCATAAACACGAAAGACACGTGCGGAGCCGCCGTTGGTGGTGGCCCCCTCAGAGCGTATCTCGGCATGCACAGATACCTCGTGGGGATAGTCGTCTGGGGTGAGGAGAATGTGCTTTTCCATCGGCGGGGGTGGGGGCGGGGCCACGTTTTCTGCCTGTGGCAGAGCATGGCGTGGCCGCGTGGTTGAAAATACGCGGAATGAGGATGAGGGGAACGTCACTCCCAAGACGTGAGGGTGACGATGCGATGATGATGATGATGATGGTACAAGACGACGCATCAATGGCGCCAACATGGACTTGGTGAGTTTCATGAGTGGCGTGAGCAGACGACTTGTGTGAAGGAGTGAAGCCTTCTTGTGTAGCGTAGAACGAGATTGGAGGCGAAGGTGGTTGCAGGGAGAACGTAAGAGGCAGAGATCATCATGCCACGTCAAGCCTGTGTCGTGGAACGATGCATGTTGCAACAGCAGCAACGACGAAAGAGAAGGTGAAGAAATGAGGGTGTTTTGGGGGGATATGCCGCAATGGAATGATAGCCGACTTCAGAATAGGCGCCATGTCAAGACAGGTTCGGCTTGGCCGCAACCACTGACGTACATTCTAATGGCAGAAGCAGAAAACAAAAAGAAGGAGTTCCCCATACCACAGTATTCTGGGCGAAGACACACGTCTTCTGTGCAAACCCGCGTGATGCGACTATCGGGAGCTGCACAACAACAACAACAACAACAACACCAAAGAAAACAGCAAAAAAAACGCGTGGAGGCAAAAATTAACCCTCTTGAAAGGAAAAATAAACACGCACAGCTCAGATAGCACACCCACACGTTGGGGGGAGGATCCACGAGCTACTGTAGTATAATCACACAGGCACTACTGCTTCGTCCAGGGAAGCTTGTTCTTATGCTCCTTCCACATTTCAACTGTTGTCTTCACCGCCGAGCGAACACGGTCGCCAAAGCTCCCATCCATGCGTCGCGTTGCCACGTCATAGCAGTAGAGCCCATCCAGCAACACATAGAGATAGCATTGCAGGTGTTCAGGCACTCGGTGCCTGTGTGCGTGGAGGCAGGTCTGCGCGCATGCATCGCACAAACGAACAACGGGCTCGGGGCTGCTCTTTGGGTCGAGCTCCCCCAACAAGACCTCCTCCACGGCGCGTTCATCGCCCTCCCTCAGCTTCCAATCCACGCAGAGAAGATGTGCCATGCTCTTCACCTCACCCACGTCGGTGGCACTTCGCTTCCCAATCGTGCGTCGACCCCAGAAGGGGCAGCACTTGTGGCACACACCCTTGCACCGCATACACCGCTTCTTGCCGAGGGCCAACCTGCGCGTACACTGACGGCATGAGTGGACGCAGTAGGAGCTGGCATCGACCTCCTTGGCGATGTTGATGAGGGAGGCATCCAGGCACCGAACACACAAATCATCGATGCACAGCGCGCAGGCTTCTGCAAATTCTTTGACGGCCAGCAGCTCCATTTGTGCGCGAAGGCGTTGCTCCTCGCGTTCTGTGTCAGAGAGGAGGGAGCAGGAGGGGGAGGGGGAGGAAGAGGAGGGGGAGAGGGGATAGGTGCTGCATGCGATTTTCTTCATTTCAAGACATCGACGATCTTCTTCGAGCTCATGAAGCCATGCACCAATGACATCTAAATGGCGAAGGGTGCGGCACACGTGGTCATTGTCGCGGATGAGTTGGCCCCGCTCACTCACGTAGACTTGGACGTTGTTCATCGGAACTGAATGTGTTCGCTGATTCTTTGAAAAAATTGCAAAGAAGAATGTCTGGTCCTACATAAATGGAGAGATAAGCCAGTAGAAAGTTTGCTAGAGTTTATACAATGGAAGGAGTATGCACGACGTTGTGCAGGAGCTCAGCCCACTTTCTTTTTTTTTTCTCTGTGCGTGGCACACAGGACTAATACATGTGTCGAGCAGAACAACCACCGTTCTACTCACCGTCATTGCAGCGACGCATCCATCATCATCATCATCATCATCCAACACTCCTCACTCAGTAGTTTGGCGCGGCGTCCTTCTTTGCCTGGCGTGATGCCAGCAAGGCGGCCACGGGAACCTCAATGGCCTCTAACTCGTTATCGATGCGCCAAATAATGAAGTAGAGATCCTTGATGCGGAAGTAGAGGAAGTACTCCACGTCATGGCCTACGAAGGCACCGAAGCTGTGGCCAACGATGCAGTGCCAGCGGGTGCCGTACTTGGAGTCGAGCTCGCGCTTGATGAACTGGGCGATGGCGGTTTGATCGTTGAGGCCCAGCTGCCGCATTGCGTGCGCTGCGCAGTCGATGCAGTCCTGCTGCACATCCCACGACATGGCCGACTCCTTCACCACCACCTCCGTCCCTGACATGGTGTCTAGCGTCTGGGGGGAAAAGAAAAGAAGGTGTTTGAATTGTGTTGGTTGATTAACAAGACCCACACAAACACACAACAAGAGGGCCACACTACACACTACACTACAACACATGTACATACACGCCAACAACAGAAGAAGAGAAGGTGATGTACGACATCATCCACATGGAAACAGGTTGGGTACGTAGCTGCACACACGCCCATCATTCTTTTACACGCCAACACCAACATACCTTCAACGTCCTACTTTGGCAGGACAATCGACGAGGCCATAAACTCACCGACCCCATCCACATGCAACAACGCCGCCACACCAGCGTTGGGCCAACGCTGCTGCAGCCACGATGGCACGGTCCCGTTCTCTGCCTCCTCCGCACCGCTGTGTTCTGCACCTCCACGACGTCGACGCTTGCGACGCCTTGGCGAAAATGAAGTGGTGGCGCTGAGAACGTGCGGAATGCGCCGCTCGAGCTCCTCTGGCCACAACAATGCCGCAATGCGTGCGGCCTCCACCTCATCCTCGTCAGGGAGCTCAACGTCCAGAAAGCGCGGAGGCTTGAGTGGGTAGGCGGCACGGCTGCTACGAAGAACGTCGCCGCGGAAATGATTGCCCTGCTCATCTCGAGCCAACGCGGGTGGTGGAGAGGCACTTCGACGATGCACGATGCGGTTGTACGAGGCCTGTGTCTGTGTTGGCGCAGCCTCCGTGGTAGGGAGCGGCTCCATTTGTGCCGGATCAGCCAGGAGAAGCATGCGCTGGCGGTACTCTGCCTCGTTGCGCTCAATCATCTCCTCCGTGAAGGCGAGCTCCTCCTCCAGCGCGATCGTCGACGTGGAAATATCACCATCATCCCCATCCCACACCTTGGTGAAGAGAGTAGCATCGGCCCCATCACCACCTCGTTGTGCCAAGATGGCGGCGATGGTGTTGCGCCGCACCTCCAGTCTCGTCTGCGCGCGCGCAAGCTGCTGGGCAAGGGCATACTGCAGAAAGGAAGACACCCCACGTACACTCTTTGCCTTCTCCACCCACCACAGCGGTGATGAAGCACTTGGTGTTGGTGCTGTTGCTGTTGTGGCTGCGGCTTCATGAGTGTTGTTGGTGCCTGCCGTGGGCTCCAGCTTGACCATTCGTGTGCGCCGCCACGAGGTCAGACCCTGGCCCTGTGGGAGCAAGTAGCTCCCCAACATGGAGTTCTCACGATGTTGGCCAAAGATGGAAGGTGCCGTTGTGGATGGACGTGCCTCCATCTTCACCTGCTCCGTCAAGCCATCCTCTGCCGCGGATGGCTGCTCAACCTTGGCCGCAGACGCCATCGTGGCGTTGCTCATCTCCAGCCGACGTAAGTTGGCCTGCAACAGCGGCAGCAACGAGAGTGCGCCGAGGGCAGTCTCGGCGTCGAGATCGAGATAGGCCAGCGGATGTTGTGCCGTGATGGCCTCCATCTCCGCTCCGCGACGACGGTCCATTTCTGCCTCGAAGAGCTCCTCCTCCACCTGAATACGCTCATGCGTAGAGAGGCCCGACGTCTTTGGCCTCCGCAACACTAGCACATCATCTCCGGCAACCTCATCCCGGCCACGCAGTCGCTCCAGACGTCGCATGAAGTGTGCGCGCTCTTCATCCAATCGCTCATCCATCTTGGCCGATGCCTCAAACGCGGCGCTCTGCTGCCGCCGGATCTCCGCCTGCAGCATCGACGTGAGATTGATGGCGGTGCGCCAGTAGGCACCTTTGGTCCAGGACTCCTCCTGCATGAAGAGTAGCACACGTGCAATGCCTTGTGTATATGTGTGTGTGTGTACCTGGATAGCTTTCATCGTTGAGTACGTGAAGAAAATAAGAAATTGTGATGTTGTGGTATCAGGATGGGTACGACAGCACGTACGTGTGTGTGTGTGTGGAGAGAGAGAGAGCCTTCATGAAGAAGCGCAGATGATCATTTGCTGCCATCATATCATGCCGCGGTGCTTGTGTGCTCCACGCCAAAGAGTTTTCGCGTAGATGCCGCACAGGCAGTGGGGGATGAAAAGTCGAGCACGCGTGCGATGGATGTTGTCTCGAGAGCGTGCCGGAGATCCGCCACTTTTGCACGCACCACCGCCTCCAGCGGCTGTGGCGAAGCGCCTACATCCTGTGCGCCGGGCATGCAGCAACATGGCATGAGCTGAAGGGGCTGTATCGTACGAAGAAGAAGTCGTTGTTGTGCCAAGAGTTTTTCCTCGTACATTTCTCGCTCGCTCGTACTCAAGACGAAGTCCGGCCGACGTGTGGCGGTGTTGGATGCCTCCATCTTGCGTGCGGCCTCTTCACGTGCCATGGCACACTCACGTTGGGCCGCATCCTTCAGACGTCGAAGATGTTGCAGCGCCTCCTCATACTCGAGCACAATCTTCTCTTCACGCTCGCGTTGCACCACTTTCTGCCGCTCCGCCGCATTCGAGAGCTCCTCGTAGCTCCGCCGCAGCTCACTCGTCGCCTCCTTCTCCTTCGTCAGCTGAAAGATGGTTAAATTGGCAGTGTCGAGCTCCATCTTGAGACTACGCAACTCATTGGCGTTGCTTGTTGTTGCAACATCATGTTGTTGTTGTTCGTGTGCGTCGTTTGGCGCCAACCCTGGGTGCTCCTTCGCACGTTCCTCTGCAGCAGCCTGCAGGAGCTGCGCGAATTCATCGGCCTGCTTCTTTTGTTGTGATAGTTCTTCCTCCAACAGGCCACACATCATGTGCAGATCGTCGCGCTCCTTCGTCATGCGCGCCAGCTCCTCCGTCGAGGATAAGGGCTCTGCCGGCAACGTTGGCTCGCTTGTGGCAGCCGCCTTCTCCTTCAGCACGTGCACCTCCGCCAACAACAACTCCTTTTCACGTGCTGCTTGCGCTTGCTCCGCCTCATGCTTGGTGTGCATCTCTGCAGCGTTGGTGCGCATGTTTGCCAGCTCAGCCTCCAGCCGCATGCGCTCCTTCACACTTGCATCTTCCGCACCTTGACTGGCTTGCTTCGCGTTGAGCTCCTTCTGTAGCGTAGTCAGGCTGGCCTCTGCTGCACTGGCGTGTTGGCGCACCTCCGCCAATTCGGCGCGGAGACGTCGTGCCACTTCCGCCTCGGCCGCCGCAGCCTCACGTGCGGCAATGAGCTCTTCCTCCTTCACTGTAGGAGCAGCAACGACAGCAGCAGTTGGTGGTGGTGCTGGTGATGGCGATGCATCAACATGTTGTGCAGTGTATGGCTGGACCTGAGATGGCCGCACAAAGAGGCCCTGCCCAGGTACGCAGGAGAAGTACTTGCGCCCCCGCACGCTGCCATCGTTTCTGCCAAAGACACCAACCACCTCTACACCGGCCCACACCCCCTCGGCGAAGTCCGTCAGCCCCACAAATCGCAACACCCCGCGACGTGTTTCCGTCAACGGGGGCGACGGAAGAACGAGGACGAAGTCGTCAATGTTGCAGCACGTTTCGTTGGACGAATCATGAAGGGTGCTCGCCTCCATCACGTACACGTGCGTGAATGATGATGATGATGAGATGATGTGTATACGTTGGTGATTGACGCTGATGAAGGGAAGTATGTTGTTGTGTTGTTGTTGTTGGAGATGCAGAAATGAGTGGAGCAACCAATTGAATGATGGAACTTGACATCCACACAGGAGATGCATGCATTCCAAATATGTTCATGTTCTTCAGCAACCACACAATGAGCACAAGGATGCGCCAAACCACCACCTTCCTCACTACTTGCTGCCGTTGTTGTTGTTGTGCCCGATGCTGTTGACGAAGTTGGTGAAGGAGAATCCGGTGTTGCCCGTGTTCGACGGCGAGGCATTCGTCTGGTCACGAGAGAAGAGGGCAGCAAAGTTGATGCCACCACCACTGTTGTTGTTGTTGTTGGCATTGCTTCCCGGTGCTGCAACAGCGGCATTGTTTCCGGTGGCGATGCCAAGTGCTGCCTCACGTGCTTCATCGCGCTTGGTGGATTCCACGACACCGCGCTTCGAGAGGGCCGCAATCCACGGCCGCACTTGAGCCCGCTTGAGGCCCTTGAGCTCCACCAGACGCACAAAGTGCTGAATCGAGCGGTCCTCTGGCGCCGTTACGTCGTAGTAGAGCTCCACAAATGTGCCATCACGAGCATCAACTTGCAGAATCTTCAGGGCACGGTTGAGATGATCAAACTCACGCCGCACCAACTTTGTGTAGCCCGAGAGGGTGGCGCTGTCATAGCGATCCGGATCGTTGTAGGTGGGAAGTTGCAGAAACGTGCGCTCAAAGGCGGCAGAATCCACCCGGATGGAGCTGATCGCCTCCTCCTGCACACGCCGAAAGCGATAGAGGCTGTGTACGAACTGAGGAATGATGCAGGCGGCGGTTTTGTAGAGCACAAAGCGCAGCGTCTGGGGTGGGAGCACCGCGGCGCAGAGAAGGACGGTGGCGTGAAGGGTGGTGGTCATGGCACGAATGAGGGGGGATTCATCCTGCACCCCACCAACCTCCTCCGCACCTCCTTTGCCGTCCTTGGCACCGGTACCGCCATACCGGTTTCCGTAGTCATAGAGGGGCTGTGCAACGGCCACCTCGATGCCCAGCACAATGTTCTGCACCGCCTTGCTATAGAGGGCGGAGAAGGCATCAACAACGGTCTGGAAGGCCACCTCCGATGGTGGGGCATCGCTCCGGGCACACACCTCCGCCCCGAGGTCGGCACTCGTGGTTTGGCAGAGGTCAGCGGTGTTGATGATGATGCACGCGCGACGAATGTCAAT
This sequence comes from Jaenimonas drosophilae, assembly GCA_030849065.1. Taxonomy (NCBI): domain Eukaryota; phylum Euglenozoa; class Kinetoplastea; order Trypanosomatida; family Trypanosomatidae; genus Jaenimonas; species Jaenimonas drosophilae. The sequence goes on from JASAON010001611.1 coordinate 9,986, forward strand.
GGGGGTGATGGCGGGACGCGGAAGGATGCCCTGAACCGCCGCGGCATATTGAATGAGGTGGATGCGCCACACCCCCGCCATCTCCACCAACACCTCTTGCTGTGCAATACGCAAGGAGCGCTTCAGGCTCTCCTTGATGAAGACGAAGAGGTCCTCCGCCATCGGGAGGGAGGTGCCCACACGCACCTCTTCTTCGACGCTCGCCCACCCAGGGCATGGCGCCTCTGCCTGGCCAACCAAGGGCTGCGCGAGGGCCTCACGCATCAGCTTATCTTCGTTTTGCACGAAGAGACCCATGTGCTCCTTGAAGGCGGAGAGGATGATGCCGTTGTATCGGTAGACGGGCAAGTCGCGCTTCGCCGCAAACTCCTCTGGCCACGCCATCATGTGCGTCAGGTCGCGCTCCACATCAATGGTCTTTTGCAGGACGTAGGTGAGCACCACAACATCCATGCTGCCGGAGTTCTCGCGGAGGTGGAAGTCCAGCTCCTGCTTGGTGCGGATGCAGAAGCTCACACAGAGCTCCTGTGGCACACACCAGTGCCGGGGGAAGACATTCTTGAAGATGCCATCGTACTGCTCGAGGAGGGTGCGAATAAAGACGAAACGCCTCTCCGTACGCTCCAGCTTTGCATCGTCGCTGCCACGCTTGAAGCGTGTGGTGTAGCCCTCCAGCGACTTCTCAATGAAGCGATCCCGAATCTTCTTGATGCTCTCCGTGCCCATGACATCCACAACGGTGCATGCCTCTGCCATGGTGTGCTCATCCATCGCGTCAACTGCGATGTTGCCAAAGACGGTGTTGCGTATATAGTACTCCACCTGTTTGCATAACTGGCCCTGCTTGTCGTTGAGCTCCTTCACCTTGGGCATATCCTTCATGGCCTCGAACATGGCGGAGTACTTCTTCGCTTCCAACAAGGCATCGCGGCACTGAATGAAGCGACGCTTCTCAAAGGACGTGGAGAGGCCTTGGAGCTGCAGCATCCACAGCTGAATAGATCGCAAGGTGCTGATGCTCGCGGTGAGGTTGGTCTTGGCGATGTCTAGATCACGAATGTGTTGGCAGAGGTTCTGCACAGTTTCTTCACTTTGAGAGGCCTTTGCGCGGATATCAGCCACACGTTCGTTTAGCTCCGCCACGGCATCCTTCGCAGTGGCTAAGTCGGTGGAGGTGGAGGACGGGCCGCCAATCGCCTGCGCCTCCACGGCCTTCAAGAGCTCATTTTCATTTTTGCGAAGACGTTGACGCGTCTCGTTGAGAAACGTCGGCAGCGCGGCCAAACTTGCCTCATCGGGGAAGCGGCTGTTGAGGTACTCAACGGCATCAAAGTCAGCAGCATCAAAGGCGTCGCGCGGGGGGCAGACCTCCGCAATCGCCGACTCCACGGCGGGGCTAAACCGCACAGGCATCGCGGCAATTTGTACTACGGAGTGTAGCACTACACAATTTATGAGATCCACGAGTCTCGGTGTGAATCCCTCCTCACAAAACAAGCTACATCAATCAGGAACAGCACAAACAAAACAAAGGACCAGTTGACATCAACACCACAGATCAGAACCACATCTCACGACAGCATACACACATACACACACACGCAAACACGTGTGGAGGAATTATGTTATCTCAGCTTTACATGCTCATCTCCTCAGCGGCGATGCCCCAACTACCAGGGCATCTCAGCACCAAACTAACGCACACACTTAACGTGGCTGCGTCAGATGAAATCATGAAACGAAACAAAGAAATTATCTCTTTATGCTGTCAGGATGGTGGAGTGAGGGGTGATTGAAGGATGTAGAACCTCAACCAACCCCACCTGGCGGCAATTTTCACTGAAGTAGCCTCCACAACACCTCCTCCTTCTCCATCCGACGTGCCTGACACTTATGAGAGTGGTGTCGCGGGTGATGCCACAATGCTGCTCCATGTGGCACTCACCCGCTTACTCGGCCAGAGAGAGGGAACCCACTCTCTCCCTCCCTCTCTTCAATCCATCCTTCGTACCACCCACAGACGAAGACGTGGAAAAGAACACCGCCATCATTACAGAATGAGCACCAATTACTTGCTCTTGCCGTAGTCCTGCATCATGCGGTTCACCTCACGCTGCACGTGTTCCTTATAATCTGCAATATCGCCATTAAACTTCTTGGCCTGGCCCTTGTCAACGATCCAAATTTCATCCGCAATCTGCGCCAGCAGCCGCAGGTCGTGAGACACCACCACGACGGCACCCTCGAACTCATTAATGGCCTCCGCCAGGGCGTCGATGGATTCAATATCCAAGTGATTGGTGGGCTCATCGAGAATCATGAAGTGTGGGCGGCGGTAGGCCATCCAGGACAGCACCACACGCGACTTTTGACCGTCCGACAAGGTGTTCATGGGCGTCATTTGCGCCTTACCCGAGATGCCGAACTTGCCGAGCGCGCTGCGGAGGATTGTGGGCTCGCTGACGTCGGGGTACTCCTGCCCCATCCACTCGAGTGGGGTGAGCTCCATGTTGATTTGATCCACAAAGTGCTGATGGAAGCGGGCCATGATGCAGTGGGCGTTCTTGGCCACGTAGCCCGATGTTGGCTCCAGCTCCCGGCACATGAGCTTCGTCAGGGTGGTCTTGCCCGCACCGTTGGGCCCGACAAGGCAAATGCGTGAATCCATGTCCACGCCGAGGTCGAGGTCCTCAAAGAGGGACTCACGTCCGGGATAGTTGAAGGAAACCTCGCGGAACTGCAGCATGGGCGGGGGCAGGGCACCGGCACAGGGGAATCCAAAGTTTACGCGGCTGTCCTTCACCACGGCATCGGTGAGGCCGCCACGGGTCATCTTGGCCAGGGTCTTCTCCTTGGACTGTGCCTGACGTGCCAGCTTGGCGCTACCGTGACCGAAGCGTGCGATGTACTCCTTCATGCTCTTGATTTGGTTCTGCTCCCACTGGAACTTCTTCATTTGGTTGCTCTCCTTCTCCGCACGGGTGATGCAGAACTGATCGTAGTTGCCATCAAAGTAGTCGAGCTTCTTGAGGTGGAGGTGGCAGATCTTGGTGCAGACGTTGTTCATGAAATCCTGCGAGTGACTCACCATGAAGAGGATCTTGTTGAAGTTGGAGAGGTAGTTCTCCAGCCACACAACGGCCTCAATGTCTAGGTGGTTGGTGGGCTCATCGAGGAGGAGCACGGTGGGATTCATGAAGAGGGCCTGGGCGAGGGAGATACGCATACGCCAGCCACCAGAGAATGATTTGGTGGGGCGGCGCTGCATCTCGGGGGAGAAGCCAAGACCAAAGAGGATTTTTCCCGCACGGGCCTCGGCGGTGTCGGCGTCGAGCTCATCCAGGCGCTTGTAAATATCCTCCATCCGGGAGAGCACCTGCGGGTCCTCCTGGTCAGCCAGGGCGAGCTCCTCAAGCTCACCATCGAGGTTTTCGCGCTCCTTATCCACGGCCAAGACGGCGTCGAGGGCGGACATGTCGGAGGCCTCCACCTCGTGCGAGACGAAGTAGCGGTTGACGTGAGAGGGGAAGGGAATCTCATGGCAGCCGAGCACACGGAGCAGCGTTGACTTGCCAGAGCCGTTGGGGCCAACCAAACCGTAGCGGTGGCCGCTGACAAGGTTCAGCGTGGCGTTTTCTAAGATGGAGGTTCCTTGGTAGCTCACGTCGATCTTCTCCACGAGCACATCGTTGATGCCCTGGCGGTAGACGGGGTTGGCGAAGGATACCATCGCACCAGAGGACTTTGGCTCCTCCTCCACACCACTCTTGGTGGCGGGGGCCACACCTTCATCACTGCTGCCACCCTCGGCCTCCTTTGCCGCGGCTGCTGCGGCCTCCTTCTTCTTGAGGTACTTGGGCTTCGCCATCACGCACAAACAATATAATTCAACACGTTGAGCTACACAAGAACAACCAAGGAGATGCAGAGAGAGAGAGAGAGAGAGGGGGAGGGGTGGAACTAGTGATGTCGGGGTATCCACTCCAACATCTTCAGCACAACAACAACAACAACAACAACACCAACAACACATTTCAGCTGTGTTTTACTGAGGAGGTAGACCAACATGGCCACGTCGGCAATACTTAGTGGGAGAGGATCAACGCGCGTGTGTGTGGAGCTCTGCCTTTTAGGAGGCGGCAGCAGCGGCCTCAGCCTTACGACGCTCCGCAGCCTTCATTCGAAGCTTCTCCTGCTCCATCGCACGAAGACGCTTCAGCTCTCGCTTGCGGCGTTCCGGGAGATCCTTCACCGATGGACGTAGGCTCATGGGAATCCAACGCTCGGGATTGGCACGTACACCCTCTTCCGCATGCTTCGCCGGACGCCGCATCTTGCGTTGTTTGCGGCCCTTCTTGTGTTCCTCCGCCGCATCCCCGGCGCTCACGCGACGGTAGCCAAGATCCTCCAGTTTGGTCTTGCTCGGTATCGAGCGCACCAGCGCATCCACCGCAGCAGCTGTGGTGGAGGTGGCCGATGCCTTGCCCGCAGCATCGTCGGAGCCCGTCATGGGCTGCATGAGTTTCCGTGCCGCGGCCAGGTCGTGGTGGGAGAGGCACAACGCCTGCAGAGCAATGAGCTCCTGATCGCCACTTAAGTCGGCCATGGACGAGCGCACGTGTTGAAGCAACTCCGCCGCCTCGCGGTAGGAGCCGTTGTGGGCGGTGATGAAGTGAATGGCCCACTGCAGAAGTGCCTTGGTTGAGGGCGAGTGGGTGAGGGCGGCACGGAGGTACTCCACGGCCTCCTTGGTTTGGCCAAGCTGCAGCTTCCACGAGGTGATGGTGGCGATGGTCGTCGGGTGTGCGGCGATGGCACCGTCAGTGGCCGACAAGACCTGAATGGCGCGCTGCAGATTGCCTTGTTCGAGATAAATCTGGGCGGAGATCATCTTCACCATGGAGGAGGACTGAGCACCCTGCATCTTGCTTTCGTAGTTGGCGAGGTAGCCCTCAATCATGGAGTCATCCTTCGTCTTCTTCTTGCGCATCTCGCGCATGGCCAAGGCGAGCTGCAACGAAATGGTGAGCTCATGGTTGGGGTGTTCCTGGGCTAGCTGCTCCACCAGACGCCTGCAACCGCTGGCGTTGCCCATTGAGAGAAGAAGAAGAGCGGTGTTGTATCGGAGGACGAGGAGCTGCTTCGAGGTGAGGCGGGTCGTAACTTTGGTGTTGTGGGCCGCCTTCAGTTTGCGGTGGGAATCAAAGAAGTCGGTGCTGCGCATCATCGCCGTCCAGTTGATGGAGGCCACTGCGGCCACCACAGCGCTCGAGGGCTTGCCGAGCAGCACCGCACGCAGTGTGGCGAGGGCCTCCTCCTCACGCTTCAAGGCGTACTGCACAAAGGCAATCTGCACCCAGACGTTGGCAACCTCATTGAAGAAGGAGCGCTCGGCGGAGCGGGTGGCGCCACCAAGGGCAGATACCCCCAACACCTCCGCCACTGACTCTGTGGGGAGGGCGAGGACCTCGGCCAGTGAGCGAAACTTCAACGGCCCCTCCTGCTGCTGCGCACAGAGCTGCTCAGCCTGGCGCAAGGTGGTCAGGGCTGCCTCGTAGTCCTTGGCCTCAATCTGCGCGCAGGCTGCGTTATACAACAAATCGCTGGTGCGTTCTTCGGCGTTGCGCACGGCATTAAGGGCGTCCGCCGACTTGGCGGCGAGGGCCAGGGCGGCGGTGTAGTTGGTCTCCAGCTCCGTGCGCTCCAGCTCATCACGATAGGCACCGCCGTCGAGCAGGCTGCGGTACTCCGCGGCCGCCTCGTTGTACTCCTCCAGGTTGTAGTGGATTTGCGCCAGTAAGTTGCGTGAGGGAACGTGGTTCGCCACCGCCTCCGGCCCACGACCCTTGGTGAGAATGACACGTGCCTCCACAAAATGCTGCATGCGGTACTCACAGTAGGCACGCTGGAAGAGGATAATGGGGGAGGTCTCGGTGCGGCGGTCGGCGCTGCGCAACAGCTCCAGCGCCTCGAGGGCGGAACCAAACTTCTCCTGGGTGATAGAGCACACCGCCTTGCACTGAAGGGCGTAGACGTGGCTGGGCTTGATGGCCAACACACGCTCCACAATGTTGATGATTTTTCCCGTCTCGGCCTCCTCCTCCACCAACTTGGCCAGCTGCTTCTCCAGCTTCGCAACGTCGGTCATGGGACGTTATGTGCTCGAGTGTGCTTGACTGCGAGAGAGAGAGAGGGGGGGGGGAGGACGACGTGAGAGTTGTGTTGTTGGTTGTGTGAATGTCAGAGAGTATCGTGGAAGTTGTATGATCAGCAGATCGTCATCAACGAGTGTTATTCATTCTGATTGTGTGTGTGTGTGATGTGATTGTTTGGGCAGCCATTCATTAGTCTCCACGCGCACGCCAGCGATCATTCGATATGAAGTTGCCCCAACGAGATGGGGCCACGACGTGCTCCGTCTGAACCTTGCGCGCCACCTCCACTTCTCGCCACTCCCTCCATCGCGGCGAGCACCACTTGCTGTAGGACCAACTCCGATACAACATGGCATAATGCGCGCCCATCTCCTTCTCCAGCATCACCGCCACCATCGCCCACATGAGGTGATAGGTGGAAAGAGCCCACAACATTTGGTACCAATCCAAGTCTTCGGTGATGCGGCCAAAGACGCTCGGAACCCACGGATTGGCACAGCCACGCCGTGTACGTGTGTATTCCCACAAGAGGAGGCGGTATGACCGGCTGCGCTGCGGCAGCACACGTCGTGAGAGGAGTGTGGAGATGGCGATGATGCCACTCCAGAGTGTGATGTTGGAGAGGGTCGATTGCAGGTTGATGGTGGCAACGGTCTTGCGGTTTTTGCTCCACAGGGACTCAGACAGAATGAGCTGATGCGTGAATGTGATGGCGGCAACGGGGAGGGCGAGGAAGGCGTGGCGGTTGATGAAGCCACGCACACCGGCGCCATCCAAGACCTTTCCGCCCAGCATCACAATGTTGCAGGGAAGCGCAATGGCCATGACGAAGCCACCACTCACGGCGGCACAGCGCAGGCCGCAGCAGATGGAGCACTTTGATCGTGGCTCAAAATCTTCATATTCCCTAACTTCAGCTCGCGGACGCTGCGTCTGGCCCAGGTCCATTGTACTTCTGCACTAACACACACACAGAATATATGAGATGAGATGAGGAGGAAGAGATATGCACTGTGATGATGATAATGCCGCAGAGGCGAGATACTTTGTTGTTTCGTTGATACGAATTGCAACTGAAAAAGCGGCATCCGCACTCCAACCTCTCCACAGCGATGCACATCGCCGAGAGAGAGAAAGAGAGAGCAGACGATCATGTGCATCATCGCAACGTTGCATCTCAACGCAAATGTGGTAAGACGACGACGACGACGACCACACAACCACACATCTCAAAGGGACGAAGACCAAAAAGATTGATGATGTGTGGCGCTACCATATGTTCCACATGAGGAAGAGGAAGAAGGCGATGCCACCGTAAACGAGCCACGCGTCGAGCTGGTTGCGACGCACAATTTGCAGAATGGTGGTGTTTGAAACACCCAACGACTCCACAAAGTCTCCGAGCTTCTCGCCAACTCCGCTCAGCTGCCGCCCTTGTGCCTGGAGGGCCTTGAGCACCTCGAGTGATTCGGCATTCATCATCTGCACCTTCCGCCGGGCATGCTGCAGCCGCTGCTGCTCATTGGTGAGGTGCTCCATCTCACCGTAGTCATTGCGGGCACCTGCACCATGACTGCCGAGGAGCTCCTCCACCTGGGAGGTGTGCAGAGCTGCCCGTTGAGCCTTGCGCTGTTGGCGGGAAACCTGTGTCTGGAGAAGCTGCACCTCAGCCAGTAGGCGGCCGGCGTTGCGTCGCTGTGCATCACTCACAACGTAGTTTTGACCGCGCAAAGATACGCCCAAGGCGTTGGGTGATGATCCATTCGGCGTGGCATCTCCCTGAACGCACGAGCCTTCTGCTGCTGCAGGCTTGGGGATGCTACCTTGAGCGAGCTCACTTAGCCGCTCCGCGATGCTCGTCACGAGCTTCATCACCTGCGCCACGTCCATCTCTCCGCCTCGCTCAGACTGCTCCACCAACTGCGTGGCGTAGCGAAAATTTTCTCTGCACTGGCGGAGCTCATTCTCTGCCGCAGACATCTTTCTGCTAAACCAAAAAAAAGAAGAGTAGTTGGCAATGACACACATTAGATGGATGGCCATGTAGCACAATGTGCGATGAGGGAATGAAGATGATTTGAAAGAGCTGTGCTGCCTTAGACGACGAAGCGCATCACTCACGAAAACCATCACAAAAAACACACACAAAGAAACAACGATATGTGCAACACGTCAGACACCAAGGAAGTGCTCAACGTACCACAGGTCAAAAACAAGCCACATGGTGGCGGTGGGGATTGCGCAGACGTACATGATGAAGATCATCCGCGCATACTCCATCGCTCGGTAGTTGTGGAGGGAGCAAATCAAGGATGAGTTAATGGCGGTGGGCGAGCTGATGGCGATGAGCAACGAGAGGATGAAGGGCTTCTCATGCGGCAGCCAGTGTAGCAGAAAAAGGATATGAACAACGGCGAGGGTGGCGAGGGGCACCACCACGAGCCGCAGCAGACATGTGATGGCGGTGAAGCGGCCCACCTGACTCTGTAGGCCATTCTTCAGCACTTTCAACATATTGGCGCACCACGTCTTGTGCTCGTCATCCTTCACCACCACATCTCCATCCCTCATCAACGCCTCCTCGGCGGTTGGAGCACCGATAGACGATGATGATGATGATGGTCCTGCCAAGGTACACCCGAGGACGAGCATTTGGATGGGGATGCAGCCACTCCCAATGAGGTAGAGGCCACCGTGAATCATTTGGCCTGGATAGCTCAACATCATCCACCGCAGGGGAGGTGTGAGGGAGATCGTGAGGGCCACAAGACTGGCGGCCACGGGTGGGCTCTGCACGGAGGCCCACACTGCCTCAGTGATGGAGGTTGGCTGAGCCGCGGCATGGATCACGGTGGAGGGAGCGGCAGTGGCGGGTTGATAGTGTGCGAGCACCTCATGCGCATCCTGGTGCTCAAAGGGCGAGATTGGGAGGGGTAAGCTTGTAGAGGTAGCGGGAGAGGCATCAATTGTGTGCTCCACAGCCTGATCCGATGACGATGATGGATGCACCCCGTAGTTGCAGATAATAACCACACCACTCTGCTCCAATTTTGCTTGCTCTTCCGCTTCTGCATCAATCTGGAGCTTCGCCTGACGCACAAGCGGTTCCCCAATCGCCCACAACGCACAGGATGAGAGTTATACAGAAACATCATCTCCTGTGCCGTCTGTAGTGCCTCCCCAGACAACCACTCAATGCCCTTTAGATTCATCACCACACTCAGTGGGAAGACGAGGCCGTTCTGGAAGGTACAGCCGAGCATCACCACACCAGCCCACTCACGGTCCAAGAGCGGCTGCACCACGCGTGAGCATCCGTAGCCGAGGATGAGTGGAAGGAGCGACATGAGGAAGGCGGCGTAGTACGTGCTGAGGCTCTCCCAGGTTACAGCTACACAGAGGTTGGCGAAGAGGAGGCAGGGAAGAAACACACGCACACAAATGAAGGTGAATCCCTTGATGCTCTTATCACCATCGTTGAAGAAGCGAGACACAGCCCAGCCAAGGGCGGAAGCCGTGACGATCTTTCCCACCGTCGTGATGGGGATCAGGATGAGCTGGATGCCTGACATGGGCGAACGCAAATTTTTCTTCTTCCTCAATGATGGCCCGTACTAGTACGAAAATGGAGTAGTGGAGGCCTGGGAGGTGTGGGCTGTCATACGGGCATACAGCCCAAACTACCTTGCTGAGGTGGAACACAAGAAAAAAAGGGGTAATTGCGTACGTTGTGGGCATTTGCAGCAGATGGTCATGAAGGCTGATGATGGATGAAGTAGAGTAGGAAACGGCATTAACATCCACAACAGACGTCATTCTAATGAACTGAATGAGTGGTATCACGTGAGTGAGTTATCATCTCCCAACACAACAACAACAACAACAACATGATGATGAGCAACAAAATCAAGCACCAACCACAGCCCTCATCAAGGCTTAGGATAGGTAAAGGACATATACGAACAACCACAAGGTGGTGGTGGCGATGGAGGTGAGGTACATCACGAAGATCATCTGCGTGAAGGGCTTCACGTGGTAGCTATGCATAGTGCAAATGAGCGAGGCGTTGATGGCGGCAGGGGAGCATGTACTCACAAGAATCGAGAGAATAAAGGGGCGGTCACTGGGGAGTACGTCGTTGACGCGTAGGAGGTGGATGATGAGGAAGCAAATGGCGGGGATCGCCATGAGCCGCACCACGATGGCCACAACGGTGAATTGAATTTGTGGCGAAGGGGCATAGCGTTGCAACCATGATGATGAGCGAGGATGTTCCTCATCCTCTACATCAGCATTAGGTTGACGCTCTTCCACTGCATGGCCGCCGTCAGCCTCACGCGGTCCGGCCACGGTTCCGCCCATCACTAAAATCTGCAGCGGTACACCACCTGCACCAATGATGCCGAGGCCGCCAATAACCGTTGACCCGCCAAAGGACTCAGCGCACCAGCGAAGTGGTGGAGTGAGGGCGATGATCATGGCGAGTAGGCTGGCCATCACAGGTGGTGAGCGGATCGCACGGAGCACAATCGGGGCGGCACTGTTGGCCGTTGCCATCCACTTTGCAAAGAGGGAGGGAGGTGATGGCTCCACCACGGTTGTGGGCTCACCATCACCGCTCATCTCGGACCGCGCACGGCGCTGCTTCTCCTCCACGAAAGCCTCTAACTGAATGGGCTGATCTCCCAGTGGGCTCGATGGCTTGTACCAAGCACACTGCTCCTCCACAGTGGCGTACTCCCCTTCCTTCATTGGGTAGCTCAACGCAAGACGAGAAGATGAGGTTGGGTCTGTGGCGGTCATGGCCATCACCACCACCTCCTTCGCTGCCCGCTCCTCTTCCAGCAACTCCTGCTTCTTGTAGTAGGCAATCATGGGCTCACCAATTCCCCACAAGCCGATGGAGCACACAATGTTGTAGAGGAAGACGTATGCCTGGCACTGCTGCGCGGCATCTTCATCCAGCCAATCCACACCCTTGAGGTTGAGCATCAAACTCAGCGGAAATATGAGGCCATTCTGAAAGGTGCACCCGAGCATCAGCACACCGCGGTAAGCATCGGGCAGCACACGCCGCACAAGGACGGCTGCGCTCAGACCCAAGACGACAGGGATGCAGGCGAGAAGCGGAGCCCAGTAGAAGAGCGCGAGTGCCTCCCACGTGAGGCGCAGGCACAGGTTGGAGAAGAGGAGGCAGGGGAGGAAGATGGTAACTGAGATGTACGTGAGGCCCTTCTCACTGGCCCTGCCACCGCTGTAGTAGCGAGAGGCCACCATGCCCGCCACGGCACCGGCAATGATCTTCCCCACCGTGGTGGAGGTGATAATGATCAGCTGCAGATAGTTAGGCGCCATGGGCCACTATAACAGTGAGAGATATGACGTACCTCTTATATGAGTACTAGGTGAATATGTATGTGTGCCTGCGAAGTAAGTGAGTAGTAGAGAAGAAGGAAGGAAGATGCAACTCGTTGGTCTACAGCACAACCACAAACAACTTGAGAGAGTTCAGGTCCATTGACAGAGAACAGGTAAGAATGAAGTTAAACGGTGTTATGATGTACTCAACAACCAACTTAGAGATGTGTGTGTGTGTGTAGGCCAATTAGCGGAATGATGAATCAGCGAACGCGGTACACGAAAATGTTCTTCACCGCCTCTGCCATCTCAGACTCCTCCTCCTCTTCATCATTCTCTCCACCGCAGCATCCTCCACCCTCGTTGCAGCAGCCATCCTCACCGTGGTCGTGGCCTTCATGATCGTGCGCATGATCATCACCACAGCCACCTTCCATGGAGCGACTCTGCACAAAGGCACCAGAGACGTAGCTCACGTCTATGGCCTCCACATAATTATCCAGCCATGCCTTTGCAGATGCAGAGAGTGCGGTGGGATCTTCATCGCCACCGACGTTCTCTGCCTCACGAGCGCGCTTCTTCCCCTTTGTCGAGGAGGACTGAAACAGTGCCGCCGTGGCTTCCTTCTTGAAGCTTGCCAAGGTGGACTCCAAACTCGGCGAGCAAATAAGCAGCTGACCAGGCCTCGACACGGCCTTGCTCAGTTGAAGCCAACAACGCGCGTGTTCCTCCTCGGTGGCACAGAAGTACTCGAAGACGTTGTGGAGGATAACGACATCGGCCGCCGCCAAGGCCGCAAGACCCTCGCCCTCGAAGCAGCTGCTCGGCACCACACGGAGGGAGAGGTTGGCTGGCTTCGCATCTCCTCGGCTCAGCTCCACCGGCCGCGAGCAGAATCGTCGACCAAAGTCTTGGCTGAGCTCCACATAGCGTGCGTTGAGCTCCACACCAACCACCTGCTCGGTTGCGGTGAGGATTCCTTGTTGGGCGGAGAAGTAGCATGACCACAACACCGTGCCCAAGCGTGAGCCAACGTCCACAACGCATTTGGTAGAGAAGCGTTGCGCTCCCCGATCCACCTCCGAGCCAAGATGCGGCAATAGGTAGCTGCTGAGGAAGACGAGCTGGTCCTGTGAGAAGGAGTGGGTGATGAAGTCTGTCGGGCCAATGTTGGTGCACCCACAGGTACGGCAGTACTGACGCGCGACGGAGCCCTCCTCGACAAGTTCCTCCACCTCATCGGAGGTGTAGAGGAAGGAATCAATGGCATACACGGGAGGAGAGACCTCCACGGCCTTGGACTTGCTTGAAGTGGTGCCTGTTGCCGCAGAAGACGCTGCCGGCTTGGCGTCCCACTGGACGTGCGTGGGCTCATCCATGGAGCCGTAGGGGAGCTTGCGCTTCATGGCGTGGCGTACCTTGGAGAGGCTTCGATCGACTTCGGCAATGACCTCCTCTGCAGGCATTGTCAGACGCAGCTCATCCTCACCCAACTCTTCGAGCTCTTCTGCCTCCTCCCCTTCCTCATCGGAGCCAGAGGGGTGCATGCGTTGGTAGTAGTGAGCCATAAGTTCCATGAGGAGCTCAAACTCCTTCTCCGTCCACGAGGCGAAGTCGTTTGCCTCGAGGTGTGTCTGCAACACGCCAAAGGCAACCTCGCTCTTATCCATCATGTCTTCACGTATTGTGTAGTGAAGATGAATGTGCGCGAAAAAAATGTATATTCGTGCAAGTTCCAAGGTGAGCTACACAACAAGAAGAGAAAGAGAAGCACAAGAAGATGGAACAACGAGTCCTCACGCGATGCTTGACAACATAAAAACGACAACCCGAGGTGGGTTTCCCCCAAACATGATACGCAACGTATTGACGAATTCATCCAGGATAGTCCACACACATGAGGTGGTAGAGCATGCGTCACTCAACCAACAACATGATTGCGGACGCGCCGTCTACCCTACCCAGCGAAGCAGAATACGTTCCAGTGGTAGCTCGTGCACCCAAAACCAGCATCCGAGACACACAGAAAGCCATCGGTGGTGAGGCTATCGAGTAGATCCTTCGCCACCACCGCAGAGAGGCGCAACACTGTTGATACCTCAACCTCGGTGGTGGTCTTGAGCTGGGCAGAGGAGGTTGGCGGACTGCGGGTGATGGGCACATCCACCGTACCTTTGGTCGGGGCTGGTGCAGAGGCCGCAATCAGGCGCGGGCCGAGTAGGGGAGCGAGCCGGCCTAGGACGAGGCTGGTGTCCTTGTGCACGAGAGCGTAGCGGCCCGACGCCAGCTTGTCGAAACGGTAGGAGGAGTAGCTCTGAGCAGACATCTCCTTGCAGGCGGAGAGGACGTCCTCGGGGGATATGAGGTCGCCGCTGCGGGCCTTGTTGTAGAGCGAGAAGAGCTCAATGAGTGGGACGATGGGGAGTAGGCTGAAATGCTGGGCGTTGCGGGGATGCACCATCCACGCATGAAGCTCTTTGGCGAGCTCCGCGTGAAAGGAGTTGCCGCTCTTGCTCTTGCGGTGATCCTGTGCCCGGACGAGGGTGCCCAGTCCGAGGGTGGCCTCGATGCTCTCCAGTGCCAGGGTATCGGCATCGTTGGAGGCCTGGGGAGAGGCGTTAGCACGTTGCTTGAGTTGGCGAATGTTGTTGACCAGTGTGGAAGCCTTGTTCATCACATCATCAATGTCCTGAAAGGTACCGGTCTGCATCTTTGCGCTCTCGTTGGAGGTCTTCATGATGCCGGCAATGCCCAACATCCCTGCCGTTTTTGGGGCTGATGAGGGGCCCGGGGCAGCCGCTCCTCTCAATGATGGAGCATCGGAGCCCGCATGTGTGGTGGGTGGTGGTGCCGCAGTGCGTGCCCAGTGCTTCTTGGCGAGGGCAGCAACCAGGGCATCATAGAAGGGGGCCATTCCGCTAGACCGGAAGGACAGCTTCACAAAGGTGTTGGCCGGGAGGGGCACCACAATCTTGTCGCTCGAGAAGAGACGTCCCTTGACAATGCTGGGGGAGGTGCCGGACTTGTGCACGCGCTCCAGTGCGAGCCTCAGGGCCATCACCGTGGATTTGCCAGCGGAGGACTTGTTGGCCGGGTTGGCGGGCTCGTAAATGAGGTGGTGGGTCGAGAGAGAAAGCTTGCCACCTTCCCATTCCGTGGATGTGTTGCCGTCGTAGAGGGCAACCCCCTGCTGGGAGGTGAGCAGAACCTCCTCACCGCTGACAAGCGGTTGGCTGGGGAACCACTCCCACTGATTCATGCGCTACAATCACGATAAGATGATGGAGAAGCTGGAATGGTGGAGCTGTGGTGGTGGTTGTGGAGGGGGGAGGGAAGTGTGGAGATGTTGCCGCTAGTGCCCACAGCGCTATGAATGCCAATGCAGCAGGAAGAAGAGGTGAAATGAGGAGGAGGAGGAGGTCATGACCATCGCCATTCGTAGATCGACATGATACCCCACAACGGCACACAAAATGTGCATGCGGATGAATGAGTTGGGGCAAGTAGGGAGGTGATTCCCCCTTTTCCACAAAGTACTGGCAGCAGAAGGACGACGGCCTCTGGCACTGTATACTACATCTGATCGATGAGGTCCAAATCTAGGTTCTCGGCCCACTGGACGAGCTCACCAATATCATCCATATCCTCTGCGGGGGCCGGCCGCGTTGGGAAGTTCCCCCCCACCACGGCACTATCCCCGCTGGGGTCGCTCACCATGCGTGATGCTACGCGTGAGTCATCCTGCCAGATGGGTGGCGCTGTGCTCGTCTCTGCTCGGTTGATGCCCGAGTAGGAGCTCATCATCGAGGCGGAGGCGTACTGGACGTTGTCCCACGGTACACCCCAGCCAGCGGGACTGGCCTCCCCTTTGGGCCGTGCGACAGAGGTGCCAAGGGCCACGGGCTGACTATCCGCGAAGGGGGGCACCTTGGACTCACCTGATGGCGATGGCGGTGCTGTTCCGGTGCCGTTTGGCACGGATGCCTGGATGGCCATGCCCATCGCCCCCTCACTACCGTTCTGATCCCCGCCTCCTTGGTAGAGCGCCTGCAGATGCATCCTGCGCTCCACCCGCTCGCGCATCGCTAGCTGCTCATCAAAACCTTCCTTGGTGCGTCGCATGGGCTTGCCACTTCCGACCGGGCCATGCTCCCCCACCCCCTGACGAGGACCGTCTGCTGTGGCGGCGAGGTAGTTCTGCAAGCCACTCACGCCAGCTTCACCCAACCCACAGCGGCGGTAGACCATCTGACCGGCGCGGCGACCAATCGTCTTGGTGTCGAGGGGCACCCGCCGCACCAAATCCCGCGCGACGGGGTTCTCCTTCAGGGCTGACTTGAGTACCTCGGCGGTGGCGGTGCTACCTGGCAACACTGGTGTGGATGCCCTGCCTGCACTGCTGCAGCTACTCACGGTGAGTGGGCGTTCGGCTGACTGTTCAAGGACGGCCTCGCCCACGCCGAGGCTCCACGAGCCACCTCCGTTGGCGTCTGGAGCCCCGCCGGTGAGGTGGGTGGCGGACATTGGGTGGCCTGGCGGGAAACTGCAGGCTGGGTGGGGCATCGGTGAGTGATGATAGCGGTAGTCGAGGAAGACATCGGGGAATCCAGCGGTACGTCCACGATAGCGAGCGCTGAGCCGCTGCGTGGTGAGTCTGGCCTCCTCTTCCTCTTCACAGCATCGAGGAAGGCGGTTGCGAGGTCGTAGGGATTCCTTGGCAACATCCTCAGACGAGAGGTGTTGGTCCACTTCCATGGCATCGCAGGCGGTGATGCCATGATCATTGGCGGATGCCCCTGAGGTGGCGTTGGCTGCGGGTATGGGGGGAAGTTGCAGAGCCTGGAGCCTCTCCTTCTCCTCGCGGAGGTCCTCTATCACCTTCATGAGTTTGTACTCCTGCCATGGACCAACGTACATGATGACTCTCTCAATCTACTCGCCAAAAGAGCTCCTCACACAAACGTACCTTGTGCGTATATGCGTGTATATATATACAGGGGAGTGTGCGGCCGTGAGGGGCCACTACGAGAACCAGCACGCCGCAGGTGAACGGCGGTGGTGCTACGAAGTTCTGCGCTAAACGTGATGAATAAAGAACAATAGAAAGAGAGATGACCAGCTTGGATGAGACATTCTTCTAGCGTGATGTGCATGAGAACCACTCCAACTGTCTTGTTTGTGTCTTGGGTATAGATGGACTCCTTGATGGAGATCAGCAAGGAAGGGAGACAACCCTCGTTGGGCACTCAACATTGCCCGAGGGAGGACCCCCCCCCACCCCCACCTTCTTTACGCATCACTGCGAGGGCTGTTGTCGTAGCTGTGGTGCACAGGCACCTCCACTTGGATACTTTTGATGCGCATCTCATCCACCCGTGATTCAATCGTGATGTAGTGCTGCGGCCGGCCCGTGACTGCATCAACGGTGGAGGTGGTGTGCGCGGTACTCATCGACTCACGAAGGAAGTGTGTCAGGGCCTCGGTGGCCTCCTTCCATCCTGGGGCGAAGGGCTCTGACGGGGGCAATTTGGAGAGCGCACCGTCCCCAACGGCAACAGGTGCTGCAGAGGCAGCCACGGGGGTCATGTACTCACGTTGGCACGACACGAGGACAGGCGGACCACTGTCTGTGCCAGAACTTTCATCGTGTGGGGTGATGCTGGCAACGTGGTGGTCGAGTTCGCTGGGTGAGATTTGTGTGCTTGAGAGGCGCCGATCTGCGGAACTGGGTTGATGATCCACCTCATCCTCCTCCTCCACCTCTCTCTTCAACTCCGGCACACAAGCCACATCGCCACATTCGCTGGATGGTAGCTCATGCTTCGTACACTCCTCCTCCTCCTCTGTCTCCTTGGCATCAATCTTGGGAAGCAGCATCGGTGCAGTCGGTGGCGGTCCTGCGGGCAGCGGTGCCGTTTCAATCACGACGGACACACAGGCGGTGGAGCCCGAGGTGGAGGACACCCCGTCCACATCTACCGCCATAACTTCTTCGCTCAGCTCCTCTACTGAGTGTGTGTTGGTCGGAACCCTCTCGTGTGGATGCCCCACAGCATCATGATCCCCCGGCTCACCCATGTCCAGCCGTTGGCGGGCCAACATCTCTCCATGAGTGGGATCGGCGTACTGCTTGGTGACATGCCGATGACCATCGTCTTCGCCCTCCACCGCGCCCATGATGGCCCGCGTGGGTGGAGTAGGTGCGAGGTGGGAGCTCTCTCGATGCCGAGGGGTGGTCATGGGGCTCGGCGAAGGAGAGGCAATCAACCGACGCTGACGAATGGGCTCGACCCACCTCAAAAACACACGCACCAATTCACTACTGGGACAGACGGAGCAGAGCTGCCGCACATCCACCACATCGGCAAGACAATGCTCTTCGCGCAGGACCACAATGGGGGGAATACCGTGACGAAGGACGTGTCGGAGATGTGCATTATCAGATGCCAGTAGACGCAGCGAGCCCACAGGTCGTGGCTGGACCTCTCCGACAGCCGAGGTGCTGGCTCGAATGACTGGCTGGCGAGGTAGGGGTAACTGAGCTTCCACGGCAAGCAATATTTCGTGCATCGTCGTGGCGTCAAGTGTCACGCCCATCACCTCGTACTCCTCTTCCTCTTCTTCCAACCGGCCCAGAGACGTCGTCGCACCGCCACTCAACGCTACGAAGACACTCACCACACAGGATGGGGCCTGCAGCCGCTCAAAGGCACCGCTGCTCCTGGATGGGGAGAAGGTCATCGGGCTGCCTCGCTCCACACGTGTGGAGGAGCCAATCGGGGTTTGGTACATTGCCCTGCTTCCTTCCACGACGAGAGGACTACGACGTGGAACTGAGGCCTCGTGAGTGGTGGCCGAGGACGGCGTCGCAGCCACCACAGCACCATCACCAACACTGGCGGCAGAGGCAGCAGCAGCTGTTGGAGCCTCCTTGGCACCCACGGCGGATGAGCGCGCGTCTTCCTGGAAAGGGGCTGCACATGGTGGTACTGCCCCGGAGTGGGAAGGCGTAGAGGATGGCAGGGGCAGGGTGTACGGTGGCTCCATGACCTCTTCGGGTGGGCTGCCCGTCGGCGCAACCACGGGTGAGTCAGAGGTGGCGGAGCTTTCGTAGGCGTGTGGGGTCTGAGGGTGCACCATCACCTTGGACGAGGTGGCGGTCATCTCCCGCACAACGGACACGGAGGCCTCGGCACTGATGGATGGGGAAGTGGAGGCATGATGTTGGCGCAGCGAGCGACGCCGGCGTGAATATCCGCGCGGGGATGGCGAGGGCGGCTGATCACCATCGGTGGAGTCTCGATGGCCCTTATACACGCGGCGGCGATGAACGTGGCGGTGGGAACCGTGGGTTGGGGTGATGCCCTCCTGCTCTTCTCCCTCTTTGGCGTGAGGATGACCGCTACCAGGACGCAGCCGTCCATGATGCGATGTGGAGTGGCGTTGACGGCTCCCACTTTGTTCTTCGCTTACAGTTGTGTGGGAGCGGTCACGGGTAGCGGAAGAGTGCCGTGGTGGGGTTGAATCTGGTCCACGGTAGGTCGGGATGCGTGGGGCAACCAAAGCATCCACGGCGTGGGCCGAAACAGAGCGGGACGGTGGGTGGTGGGGTGGAGGATTCTGCTCCACCAGGAAGGCGATCTCCTTCCGTGAGAGCCGCTCAGCAATAGAGTCGGCGCGGCTCATGGACAAATGAATACGCACACAACACGTAGGAAATAGAGGTACAGGATTGTCGCGAACAAGAATCGCTGACGGGTGAAGGAATGATGGGCGGTGTGGTGCTGAAGCAGTTTCAACGACACACAAGCTACACTGGACTTCCCACAAATGGTATACGAAAGGGAAGGCAGTGACAGAGTCCCAAAGACGTGTTCGATGGGGACGCTACGTGTGTAGAGCAAAGAGGCAGGAGGGGAAGAAGAAGGATACAAACAGACAAGGTGAAGATGCATGGCGCAGTGATGAACGTCGACTACTGTTGTTGTGTTCGTGTTGTTGTACTCCACCACCGGGGAGCGGGTTGCCAACGGGCTGGCTCATCAAGGAGCTACTCAGCCACAAACTGGAAATACAAGGAGAGGAGTATCATGACGGCAATTCCCACAAAGAAAATGTGAAGCTTCTTGGGGTTGGTCGGGGTGGCAACCTCCTCCTCCGTGTGTTCTTCACGACCCTTGTGGCGCTGCGCACGCGCCTTCCGTGCTTGCTGCACTCGACCCGCCCCAGTGATGCGAGAGGCGGGCGCACGTCCGGGAACACCCTTGGCAGCCACCGCGTCCTCCTCTTCTTCATCCTCTTCCTCTGCTTCCTCTGTGGCAGCAGCTGCCTGGAGCCGCTCGTATACCGCCGCATCCAAAGCCCCAGCCCGCATTAACGTCTTGGCCACGTCCTCATCGAAGCCCCCACAACTTGGGTCCATCAGTTCTGCAAGGCTGCGTCCCTCCGCGGTGCGTACTTCTCCTAGACACCGCTTCACAACTAATGAGGTTTCCTCGATGTAGTCCACTGCCTTTAGTGCCTGCAGCGCGGCTTCCACTGCCACAACGTTGCGCTCCAAGATGGCGTAGTGAATAAAGGCCATACCCGCTGAGTCGAGCTCCTCGAAGCTCTTGATGAGCTGATGACCATCGACCGCACCAAAAAGCGTGATAAAGAGCGAGGCCCGTCCACGCACGTTGCGGGCGGTGAGGTGCAGGCTGGATTGGCCAAGGTTATTCTTTGCCAGTGGATTGGCACCGAGGCGCAGAAGACGCTGTGCTACCTTCTCCAGCAAAGCCTCATTCCCGGAATCGCGCAGGTTGAAGAGGGTGTGGAGGGCACCGTCCTTGCCACTGGGGCCGTTCACGAGCTCCGCAATGATGGCATCATCCGCACCACCCGCTTCGATCGACTCCATCGAGTGGACCTCAATGAAGTCGAGGATGGCATTGGCCATGCGTTCGTTCCCACAACCAACCTCTGCCAGGGCATTCATGAGCACAGTTCGTCCAGAGCGGTCGCGCATGGCCAGAAGCTCCAGACCTCGCACAAGCATCGGGGGATGATCGTGGATGTAGAGGAGGTCTGGCATTCGGGGCATGGGACTCTCCACGGCCTCAAGCACGTAGGACATGAGCCCGTGAGCGTTAGAGGAGGCCAATACGTGGAGTGGTGTTCGTCCGTGTGCATCGGGGAGACGGGGATCTGCTCCACAACGAAGAAGAAGCTGCACCAGAATATCCGCTTCCGCCCAGCACGCCACATGCAGGGCGGTGTCTTGCTCCTTGGTGGAGTCCCGTCCGTTGATGTCAGCCCCAGCACGGAGAAGAAGATGAACCAGATTCTCATCGAAGCCCTGGGCAATGGCATAGCTCAGCGGGAGGTACTTCTTGTTGCCACAGGTGTTCATCAACACCTTGGCTTCTGGGCGTGGGTACATCCTGGGTGGGGCTCCGCTCTCTTCGTCCGCCGATTCGATGAAGAGGATATCCTGCAGCTCCTCTGAATCTCCTTGCTTGAGCGCATTCCACAGACGTGCATCTGCAGTGGAGCCCTCCTCTTTGCCAGAGGACGATGCACCCTTGCTTGCGTGCTTCTTCTTCGCCATCTGCACAGATCTCACCTCACAATCACAGTCACTGAATCGACTCCGTCGTTTTCCACGAATGACGTGGCTGATCTTGCAAATGAGTGTTCTGTTTTCGCGCGTCGGATTGCCTCTTGCTCGTACACCCTAGCTACATTATACCGAAGAAAAAATATCAGGAGAAACCGTAGAAGAGGCCAGCGTTATGAAGACCAACACCACATGAGGAGCAGCGACGCCATTATTGTGACACAACACTTGATGTTGGGAGTTGATGCTGACGTTAGAGGAGGATGTGAGAACATTCCGCAGCGGATCGGATTGGCACTGAGAACAGACCAACGCTGCGCTGCACAAATTCGATATTTGGTGGAACACGAAGAGATGAGGAGCTGGGTCAAGCTCATCCTCATGATGTCACTGCTGCTTGATACGTACCCCCCTACTTCTCAAAAGGTGGCAACGGCTTTTCGTCCAGCTTGCGCATGTCAGTGCTGCGACTCGTCTCGAATCCGCGCGTGTCTAGACCTTTCTTCTCCATCAGCTCCGCGCTTTCACTGCGTAGCCGCTCGAACAGATCCTCCGCCTTTTGTTGCAGGGATGCATCGTCGGGATTCTGTGCAAATTCATCCAGCACGCCCTGCAGTTTCTTCTTGTTCGAGGAGTTCCACGCGTTGAGAGGGATCTGGCCGCTTCCTCGCTCCAATGGCTTGCTCTGCGACGGGGATGGGCTCCAGGCGATGGCATGGAAGACCTCAAAGGTTGCTGGAATGAGCTCGTTCTTGCGGTACATCGCGTCGTAGCATGCACAGGCACCGAGAAGAACATCCCGATTGAGCGGCTGGCGTTGGTAGTGACAGGCGCTCTCACCCATTTCGTCGAGATGTTCCAGAAGCTGAAACGGGGACTTGTACAGGAGAAGGTGGCGATCCAAATCAATGGTGGGGAGGGTGAAGCCTGCCTGCATCACCAGAGACGACATGCCCGCACCGTCAATCATCGGGGAGACGTGTGGGCTGACACCACCAAGTACCTCGGTCTGTGCCATGGTGAAGCAGCCACGAAGCTCGTACAGGGTGTTGCCACCAAACATGCTGCAGAGCATAAAGCCGTCCTTCTTCAGCACGCGGCGGATATTCACCATGGCCGTTTCGAGCTCGTTCACCCAGTGCATGGAGAGACACGAGACAACCATATCAACGGACTTGTCAGGTACTCCAAAGGGCTGTGGCTTCTCCTCATCGCAGCAGATTTGCACGAACTCCACATCGGATGGGATCAGATGCTTGATCTCCTCGTAGTTTTTGTTGAGGCGATCCTCGCTGATGTCAGTCTGGATGTACTGCTTTAGTCCGTAGAGCTCCTTCTTCTCCAGCATGTGGCGGAAGTACCAACCTGTATGTGCGCCTACCTCGAGCACAATGGGCGTACTGCGCTTAACAAAGGCTCGACGATCGAGCATCTGCTCTGCACACATGCGATGGAGATCGCATGAAGGAGAAGAGACGCGACATCGTTGAAGACCCTTGAGTTGCCGATCAAAGACTTTCATGTTGATGCCACGCGCGGGGACCGACCGCGTCAGGATGATGGGCGACGGCATTTTTCGCTGAGCTCAATCCTACGTGAGTGAGCCCCTACTGTGGGTGGATGAATGCGTTACGAACGACGCAACACAGGACACCAAAGGAGCCAAAGGACTTCTCTCTATCACGAGTAAGAGCAAATGAAGAGAAGGGGATGTTCCAAAGGTGCTATCCGTTCACAGATATATGGAGCAAGCTAACAAACGTCATACCCAACGTTGCCCCTTGTTGGAGCTCATGGACTTCGAATCTAACCATCTAGCCTGTCTTGTACAGGTACGTCTAGAAGTACCGCCCTGCTCCACGAGAGGGATCGGTGTATGTGTGTGCGTGTGTGTCAGGGTTAGCGTCGGCTTCCCCCTCGGGTAAGTGGAGCTGCACGGCGTTGCGCCAACGCCTGTCCTGCCATTGCGAGATGCTCCTCCAACTCCGTGTTGGAGCGCTCGTACTCGCGGAAGGCCTCAAACAGCTGCCTATAGTGGTCATTTGCCTCGGCAGCCACAGCCGCCGTGCGTTCGTTGGTTAGCTGGTCCAGAGAGACAATCTGGCCACGAAGTCCTGTCATGTCAGAGCTCAAGCGCGTCAGCTCCGCATCCACGGCACGTGCGCTCTGCTCGATGTTCTTGAAGTTTTCATCGGTACGGTCACTTAGCTCATCAATCATTTGCTGCAGTCGGCCGACGCCACTGTCTCTCATCTGACGCTCGGCCACCTGCTGAACATCACGTAGGGCATCAGCCATGCGCTTGTCTTGTTGCAGACGCGACTGTTCCAAACTGTCCAGTGCACGGGCCATGTCTCGACGGTCCTGCACACCTTGCTTGCCCACCGCCTCCATATCTTGCCCCAGACGCTGAACACTATCTTGGAGAGGAAGCAGACCACGGTTGGCCTTGTCTGCCAAGCGACCAGCGGCATCGGCATCACGCTCAGCTGCAGCAGCAATCTTCTGCACATCGTCCAGTCCCTTCCCTAATTGATCCAGAGCGGCATCGATGGCATCCAAGTGCGCGCGGGAGTTCCCTTGTGCGCCTAAGTTGTCTACGAGACGCTCCAGCTCGCGCTGATGATCTCGTATCTCACGTACATCCTCGTCCATCGCGGATAGACGCTGATGAACCTGCGCTTGAGCGCTGGCAAGTTGCTGCTGCTGGCGGATGATTGCCTGGAGGACGTTGTTCAGGTGCGATCCATCAAGCTGGAAGCCCACTAGTGGGCGACTCTGCAGAAGCCCTGACAAGTCATCCATGATGAATGAAGGGCTCACAGAAGAGCTACAGACACAAGGTCGCTACCACAACATGAACAGAAGGAGGAAGAAGAGGAAATACGGGTGCCAACGACCACACCAGAACCACCAAGTGGGGCATCCAAGCTAGAGAGGGTTACCACTCTGCATCTCACACGAAGCTTGCGTCAGGGATCCAAAATGAATCAAAGAACAACGGGTATATATAGTTGTGTTGGCCAGTCTCCATTCCTTTGCCATCATCTCAATGATGAAGCCTCTTCAGGAAACGGCGCAGCAGACGGCGAGGAGAACTGCCGGTGGGGGCGGAGGAGGGCCACACACTCCACAATCACCTTCCCCAGACGTCTCCAGCGTCACGAAGACAAAAATGGGGGTTCTTCGTCCGTCTGACTTTCCTGAGAAATCAAGAAAAAACAACAATAAATGAAAAAAAAAAGATACCCGAGCTCCTCCCTACCTGTTGGGTAGCTCCTCGAGCCTCCTTGTTGCCGCAGCGCTCACTCGTGACTGTATGGAGACAGATGAGCTGCAGGAATGGGTGTGGAGAGGATACGCATGTGTTCTGGGGATGGGAAGGAGACGGTATAGGTAAACGTTGCTTTTGAGCGAGCGTGCGTGTGTACGATAGACTGGGCGATAGGAGCAAGAACAGAAGAAGGTGGGTGTCTGTGTGCGCGTGAAGGGACGCAGAAGCGTCCCAACACCAAAGCAAAGATGACGCGGATCGTGGGAATTGGGGTGAAACCAAACAAAGGACGCACACAAAAAAACCAAAATATGAAATGCACGGGAGGGATGATGATCGCCACAACGTTCTTCGTTACTGGCGTATAATCGTTCTTGCCGAGCGCGGAGAGGTCTCCCGTATTGTCCCCCACAACACTCAGAGCTCTGAATCTCTCACCTCCTTCACCTCATTCATTCGGGGAATCACCGCGGCTGTGTGTCCTGTGTCTTACAACTTGGACTGGGCGAAGCTGATACCCTTCTCAATGTTCTTCTTGATCACAGGCACGGCTTCTTCGAAGAGCTTCTTCTCAGAGGGTGACATCTCACCAATGGGGAGACGGCGCACAATACCGGTCTTGCCCAGCACCACAGGGATGGCGAGGAAGGGGGAGTTGTGCTCGCCATCGGTGTCCACGTAGGTGTAGACGCGTGGGTTGCCAGCACCGGTGAGGCCCTCGACGACCTTGAGGGCAAAGCGGGCGCCGGCCTCAGCCATGGAGAGGGTGGCGGAGCCACGGCCAGCCTTGGCCTTGACCACCTCCGTACCAGCCACCTGCACGCGCTTGCTGATCTTGTCGAGAGTCTCCTGCGGGGGAAGAGGGCCGGGCAGCTGGTGGAAGAGGGGGACGATGGTGACGTCGCTATGGCCACCAACGACGGGGACCTGGTCCACCAGGAGGGGAATGCGGGCCTCGTTGATGAAGCGGGTGGCGCGGAGGCCGTCAAGGAGGGACACACCGAGAAGGCGGTTCTTGTCGTAGATGCCGAGCTTCTTGAGGGCCGTGGCGGCGATGGGGACGGTGCTGTTGACGGGGTTGGTCACGACGCAGAAGACGGCCTTGGGGCTGGAGGCACCGCAGGTCAGGACGAGGTCCAGGATGATTCCGGCGTTGATGTTGAAGAGATCATCGCGGGTCATTCCAGGCTTGCGGGGGACGCCAGCGACGATGACGAAGACATCGACGCCCTTGGCGAGCTCGGCGAGGGCGGGGTCCTGCTTCACGCCAATCTTGCCAGCGGCAAACTTGACGGTCACACCGGAGTTGTCAATGTGGGAGAGATCCGCAGCGACGCCGGGGGCACCGACGACGTCGTAGAGGGAGAGCGTGCTTCCGAAGGGAAGCTGGCGCATCAGCAGAAGGGCGAGGGACTGGCCAATACCGCCGGCCGCACCAACAACGCAAACATTGACCATGATTGAGTAGGGATGGGTTGGTTGGTTAGAAAGTGAGTACGATAGAAGTGTTGAGAGAGTGGGAAATCTACCCAAGTAACCCATGTGTGTGTGTATGTGTGTGTAGGGGGAGTAAGATGAGGAGGAGAGAGACACAGGGAGAATTTTCCAAGACACAACGCCACAGTAAGAAGCATGAAAAAAAAGAACACACCCATTGCGACACCTGACGTCGTCACGCCCGCGTCAACAGACCTTGTAGTGTTGTTCGACGTGTAGTCAATTGTACAAAAAGTGTTGAAGTTTTTTATGGATGTACAACGAAAGTGATAATTCACCCCCTTTGCTCTTCCCTTGTCTGTCTTCAAGGGAGAAGGACGGCGTACTCAACCATTGCTCAAATGACCATCTGCAGCATGTAGGGGGTTACGCCTGCGACTCCGTTCGTTGGCGCGACGGAAATATGGGTGTTTTGGAGTTGGTGCTCCTCACGTTGAGCCCACACTGGTGCAGAGGAACTGGATCTGGAGAGCGCCGTCTCGGCTCCTGCGTCATGCGGGTGGGCTTCGGGAAGTAGTCGTTCTCATCATCGCTCATCACCTTTGGAGTGCGCATCCCTGTAGACCCCTGTGCGCGAAGCATGGAGCGCGAGATAGTCCCTGCCATGGGCGAGGAGACGCCACCGCCGCGAGGGGGGCGTGTTGGTGTGTTGGACAGGAGGTCGTGGAAGCGGAGCTCACCTGTGGTTGGGGTTGCGGGCTTTGGAAGGAAGGGAATAGACTCCATGGAGAAGCTGCTGTTGCGGGAGAGGCCGCCACCACGGGCGGCTAAGTTGGCGGCGAGGCTTCCCCCACGAGGAGGCATGCCATTGTGCGTGGCGGAGTTGCTACCAACAACACCGGAGGTGCTGTTGCTGCGCTGAAACACAGAGGAGAATGAGCTGATGGTGCGCGCCAATCTGCTGCCAGCAGAGGCTGGGACAGGATTTGTTGCTGCTTGTGGCACGGCGTTCAAGTCTGCCTGGGTTTCATCCAACGTCAGATTGAACTCAAGATCCTGACGCAGCTGGTCAAGCTCAACATCCTTCTTGGAAAGAGATGTCTTCCACTCCAGTTGCTCCGCTGCGTGTTTGGACTTCAAGGCGGCCAACTCAGCCGACACACGAGCAGCTTCATCTTGCGATGACGTGAGTTGTTCCTGGAGCGCCTGGACGGCATCGGATGACTGCTTCTGGGCTTCATTATAGGCTTCTCGCTGTGCTGCCATCATCTCCTCATGCTCATCCTGCTGCAAAGTCATGGCCTCTTGTTGGCGTTCCAAGTCGTCCTTCGCCACTGCCGCGCGTTCCTCCGCTTCTTCTTGTGCCGCCACCAGCTCATCCTGCTTCTTCACCAGAAGTTCCTTGGTGGCATGAAGCTCGTCAGCCAGTGCATCCTTCTCCTCCATCAACGCCGATGACTCAGCATCCTGACGGACCATGATATCCTGCACATCATGGAGCAGATCTTCCATCTGTGGGGAGGCCTTCTTGAGAGAAGGAAGGTTAGCCTCCTTGACTGCTTCACCCACAGCCTTGCGCTGCTTCTTCTTTAGTGCATGAAGGCGGCTCTTCACCGCATCCAGAGCATCGGACAGCTCGGCACTGCGCTGCGCGGCGGAATCACGGTCCTTCTTCACCGTCTCGAGCTCGGTCAGAACCCTCGCCGTGGATTCACTGCTCTCTTCCAGCTGCAGACGCATGTCAGACTCCAAGCGCTTCCACTCATCACGAGCCTGTTGGTGCTTCTCGTCAGCAAGCTGCTTCTTCTGCTGCACCTCCACAGTTTCCTGTCGAGCCTGGGCGAGCTCCACAGACTGCGAGGCAATGGTGGTCGCAAGCTTTTGCATTGCTGCGTCCCGTGCAACCAGCTCCGCGTGTGCGGCGTGGTCCTTCAACATCCACGCGTCAAGCTCCTCTTGATGCTCAGCCGCCAAGGCTTCCATCGATTGCTTCCATGAGAGAGCCTCCGCCTTGTGTGCATCAGCCGCCTCCTTGGTTGCCGTATGCGCCACCTGCAGCTGCTCTATGAGCGTCTCCACCTCCTTCTGGGTGTTTTGAAGCTGTGCGAGGGTGTCGCTGTGCGCGTCCTTGGAGTTTGCCAACTCCTCATCTCGTTGGGAGAGGGTCTTCACCAGTGTTTCATGCTCAACCACCAGGTTGGCGTGCTTCTCCTGGTTTTGTTGCATTTGTACCAGCACCTCCTCGCGCTGTCTCCCCTCCACATGAAGCTTTTCCACGAGGGACGCCTGCTCAGCCTCGAGCTGTTGCTTTGTGGCTTCAAATGAAGCCAAGGATGCAGATGCCGCAACTTCAAGTTCAGCCTTTGCACATGATGCAGCCTCCAGTTCCTTTTGGATGCCACTCAGCTCATGGTGCAGCTGCTCCTTCTCTTCTTGGAGGACTGCAAGGTGCTCGGATAGCTTCTCGGCTGAACATTCGGCCGTCGTGAGAGATGCGGTCGCTGTTGCCAACTCACCGCGAAGACCTTCGATGGTTTCGTCGTGTTGACGGATTTGGTCGTCCTGGGCTGCCCTTGCTTCACGCTCATCCTGCAACGATGCTGCGGTCATTTCCTGTTCGGCGGTGGTGACGTGCAGTTTCTGGCGGAGGTCAGCCACTTCTGCCGTTGCCGCATCAATGGTGCTTTGCAGACTTGTGCAGCGTTCATCAAAGTCCTCCTGCTGGGACTTCATGCGGCTCTCAACGGAGGATAGCTCTTTGGCGGCGTCAGCCAAGGCTGTGGCCTTGTCATATTCAGCTGCCCGGAGTGCCTCCACGTGCTGCTGCTCCACCGTGGCCAGTTGCTCCTTCCCCTCCTTGATGAGCCCCTCAAGGGAGTCGGTTTCATGACCATGGTGCTGCTTCTCTGCCTCGAGCTCTTCAATGGAAGCCTTCAGCTGGTCTTGCAGAGCGTGGACGTCAGCAGCCTGCGCCTCCAGCTTAGCCTCCAGAGAAGCGCTGTTGGTGTTGAGGAGCGCAACACGCTGCTCCAAATCACTGATTTGTGATAGATGCTGCGACGTGAGCCGTGAGACCTCCGCTGCATGCTGCTGCTTCTCCTGCTCTTGAGCATCAAATAGTGAAGCAGTGTTCTGCTCTGCTGCACGAAGCTTCTCCACGTGAGCTTGCTGCACACTTGCCGCTGCTTCATGGTATGCGTTGCTCATCTGACCAAACGCTTGCCATAGCATCTTCTCACTATACTGTTGATGAATGGAGTGCCACTCATCCACACACTTTTGCATCGCAACCAGTTGACGTTGCTTTCCTCGCAGCTGACCAATCTCTTCCTCCATCTTAGATCGCTTCTCTTCCGAAGCTTGCGCGGCAGACTTCATGTGCTCAATCTCCTTCGTGAAGGCCTCTGCTTCAGCGGTACGGGTAATAGCAGCATCCTTAAGATCCTTCTCGTACTTCTGAGTGGCCGTTTCGCTGCTCTTCTTCAGCTGCGACAAGTTCGTAGAAACATCTCGGAGTTCCTGTGCGCGATGAGCTTGGACGCTGGCCACTGCCTCATTAAACACATTCGTCATTTCTCGAATAGCATGCCAGAGATGCTTCTCACTATACTGTTGATGGATGGAGTGCCACTCATCCACACACTTCTGCATGGCAACCAGTTGGCGCTGCTTCCCTCGTAGCTGACCAATCTCTTCTTCCATCTTGGATCGCTTTTCCTCGGAAGCTTGCGCGGCAGACTTCATGTGCTCAATCTCCTTCGTGAAGGCCTCTGCTTCAGCGGTACGGGTGATGAGAGCATCCTTCAGATCCTTTCCCAGTTTCTGCACGCTGGCTTCGTGAAGCTGCTTGAGACTGGCAAGCTCGTGGAGGGTGGAGTTCATCTCTGTCGAGTTGGCGTTGTGGAGGCTTCTCACTGCCTCTTCAAATGCCCTATCACGTTCGCCAATTGCTTCCCACATGACAACATCAAAGTCGTGGTAGTAGCTATCCAGACGGCCAACGACACGGCGGTGCATCGAGCCGAGCTCCAGCAGCTCCAGATTCCTCTCCTCCGTCAGTTGCCTCGCCTGTTGCTCCAGCGCATGCTCCGTGTTCTGGCGAGAGAAGCGAAGCTCTGCCTGCGTGCTGTGCAAGGAGGCTGCCAGCTGCTCTTGGTCATTCTGCAGGAACAGCTCATGACGTGTGGCTGCCTCATTGTGAGAGATCTCGCGGCGAAGAGCGGCCTCGTGCGTCTGCAACGAGGCTAAGCCAATGGCAACGGCCGATGCCACCGACTCCGTCAACCCACGAATCTGCGCAACAGCGGCTGACTCGGCATTCTCCTGGGCCTTCGTCAGATCCACCCGCAGCGATGCAGACTTGGCGTTCTCTTGCGTGATTTGCCGACGCAGTCCCTCTCGCTCGGAATCCATCCGCTCCATCTGCTCACTCATCCACTCAGCATGTTCAGCCAGAAGCCGTTGAAGCTCCGTTGTGGGGTAGTTCGTCTTCTCCTGCCTTGTCAATCCTGAACTCAGCAGAGGCGACCCGCTTGCTGACTTGTTGTTGTTGGCGCTGCGTTTGCGTGAACCAGCCTTGACGATTCCATCCAGGACATCAAAGTGTTGCCTCACCAAGGTGAGGTGAGAATCCAGCGAGTTCTTGGCGTCCTCCTGCTCCGTCACCACACGATTCACAAGATCCTCAATAAGGGGCCCCATATGAACCACCTTGGACTCCGCCGCAGGGACCTGAATCGTCTGCAGCTTCTGCACAGCGCTGCGGCTGAGTTGCACGGGCAGGGTGTAGTTGTGGCCTGAGTCCACACGTGCAGTTGCCTTGAGCGAGGGGATAGAGAAGAAGGTTGTCTTCCTCTCTTCTTCACGAAGAAGGTCCAGCAGATTGGCTTCACGGCCTTCAGCAGCCACGAGGTCCTCCTGCGCCACACGAAGACGTTCCTTGAGGCCCTCACTCTCCTTATTGTCGCTCTGCAGACGGCTAATGATGGTTTCGTGGAGCTTGCACTCCTTCTCGGCATGACGAACCACCTGGGCAAACTTCTTCTCCGTCTCCTGAAGACGTACCTTGTAGTCGCGGACCTCCTGCTCCACATCGGCCAAGTGGTCGTTGTCCTCCTTCAGCTTCTCAATGTCCTCCATAATCATCTCAGACGCCCGCGGAGAGCTGTGTCGATCATCGAGCAGCGCACTCTGACGGGATTGGCGCATGGCAGCCAGCTGAGCGCGAGCGCGCTGGAGCTCCATCTCCTTATCCTGAAGCTCTGCCTCAAGGGAAGACAGACGTTCATGCAGCTCATCCAGGTATTCATCCTTGGCACGATCCTCGTCCCCGCTCAGGAGATCCTGCAATCGCTTCACCTCTGCCGTGAGCATCTTGATTTGTCGTGCCTGTGGATCCTCATTCACCACCACCTTGGTGACGATCTGCTTCGCACGAGAGGCGTAGCGCAACGTTTGGCAGCTCTCATCAAAGTTGGTGAAGTGTGGGGAGACGGTGGCAACCATGGTGGTTTTGCTGTTGCCTCCAAGGGAATCTGCCAACAGCCAGGTGAGGTTGGAGTCGCGATAGGGGCAGAACACTCCATGTCGTCCTTGGGAGATGTCTGCCAGGGCATCAATCACACGACCCAGGGTAGTGAGGGAGAGATTGATCTTGGTGGCTTCCTTGAAGTGCTTCCCCACCACTCCACTGGCACCCGTTCGCTCGGAGCCCGCCAAATCGACCAAGTTGAGCTTGCTCGTCATCTTGGATCCGGTATCATCATCCACCAAACGCATCTGCACGAGGTGAAGAGTCAGGATGGCATGGCTTCGGCTGCTACGATCATTCATGTTGGTGCAAGCGGTGTGCCGCTCACAGTTGCCGTACTTGAGCCACTTCATCACAGCGTGTTCATCCTTCACATGCTTGCGAACGAGGCCTTCGACATAGGGCCCACGAGCGGAGTTGCGCACGCGCAGTTCCTCGTTGGGTGCGGACGGGTTCAAGAGATCCATAACCTTCTCATTGTAGATTTCAAAGTACTCGAGCTCTACACGGAAGGAGTGTGAGCTGTCCTTCTCACGCATGTTGTGCAGCTCCACGAAGAGGTCCCGTGCAAGACGTGGAATGATACCGTCGAGGATGGGAGCCGTCGATTTGTGTCCCTTCCTCCCGGTGGTTGGAATGGCGTCGAACACGTCAGGAGGGCCCATCATGGTGTAGGTCTTGCCACTGCCAGTCTGACCGTAGGCAAACACACACCCGTTGTAGCCGTCGATGGCGTTCTGCAACACCGGGCGACCAACCGACGTGTAGATGGCTTCCTGATCCTTTCCTACATTACTGGATATGCGCTCGTCTGATGGGTCCTGGTGCCCCTTCTTTGGCTTGGCCACCACCGCGTGGTCGAAGCAGCGCTCAAACACGTAGGTATCCTTTGGGGCGTACTTTCTGAATGGGTCTAGTGTGGTGATGTAGGCTGAGTTGCTATCATCCACGCGGAAGGTGCTGGTCAGCTTGCCACCTTCAGATTCTCCACTCTCCTTGTTGTTAAAGGGCCGAACGCGCAGGAACACTTTGGTGGCACAAATTTCATTGCAATCAAAGTTGATCTTTGACTTACTGCTGATGTTGTTGCTGTAGGTCGACGAGGCCGGCGTGCGAGGAGTCTTGAGCGGTGAGCTCACACTTTGTCGCTTTGGTGCCATGAGTATTGTTTGTTTGTGTGTGTGTGTGGAACAAGTTTGAAGCAATTCGGGACAAGACAATGAATATATCACCTGCTCTTGGGCTTTGGCAGTGTGGTGGTACAAATGACGGTGTGCGGTGAAATCTAGCGTGAATCTACGTTGTTGCGTGTAACGAACCAAATCAATGGCTCCCCAAATCAACAGCGATGTACTCCAACGTATTTGCGTACGACGTACCTATACCCACGAACAGTAGAGAGCGATTCGAATGAATCGGTAAGTGGAACGTGGAGGCAAGTGCTTTGCCTCAACACACAGGCACACGCAAGTAGTGATCCTTTTAAAAAAGGGGCTGTGCCGTGAAGGCTTCGTGCATGAGATAAAGAAAAAGAGATGGAGAGAGGGAGGGCCATTGGTTGGTACATCTCGATGCTTTCATGGAGAAGGATCAAATTCATTAGCTTGTGGTATCGAAGTGAGTTGGGCAACTCGAGTGAGCACAGAGATGCACGGGCATGGCTAATGATGAAGAGGGTACGATCCGCCGCATCACGCACCATCAGCACCCACACACATAGCAGGAAGTATGCCAACCCAAAGAAGTAAGAACACATAGGTACACTGAAAGAGGGAGTGTGCGATCTATGCGTTAATGAAAGCATCCACACAGGTACAAAAAAGAAAGAATGTACGAGTGCCAGACCTGTTATTAATGCCGCCACACCCCACGCACACACACACACACTGAAGATGCATGGCGATGAGGAAGGCGAACGCTGTAAGGGTGTTTGCGGGTCCTCCACTACACCGACGGCGGGTACTGAACCTCTCTACACCCGCCTCTGGTCGTCTCGTGCTGGAGGCCGCACCCAGGATACGAAAAGAAACACACGAACAGATTCTCAATAAATTCAAAGGATGTTTGCTGGTTGTCATATGCAAAAAGTCTGCATGATGCTTTCACAAGATACACAGTATCATATAATGTCTCTTTCTTTTGCCACCGGAACCGACTGTGCCGTGCTCCCTGCATCATCGGGGAGCACGAAGGTAACCGACGGTTTTTTGGGGTGCCCGCCTTGGTTCGTGGATAACTCACGCAGAGCTGTACCCGCACGTAGTATTCCACTCTCCGTGGCCGAGGCGAAGGAGGAATGCTCCACCAACGCACCAGCAACAACGCTATGCGATCGAGTAGCGGAGGGGCTGACCGCCCGTTCATTATGGGCTCGAATCTCATTCTCCAGTCGGTGTAGCTTCTCCAGCTGTGCGAACTGAACCTCCCGAGCTTGACGCATCACATCACGAAACGCCTGCGTCTCGTGTTGATTCTTATCCAAGATAACCTTGAGCGCGGAGCTGTAGGAGTGTGGTGGACGATGGGCCAACTCACGCATTCGCTGCCGACATTGCACAAAGGCATCATCCTCGGTGAGGTGGCGCAGTCGCGCCATATCCTCTTCCATGCGCTTCGACTTGGTTGCCCAGTCCTGCAGCAGAGATTCGCACAAATGAAGCACCGACTCGTGGTTCTCATGCATGGCGCAGAGCTGCTCCTGATGCTGCACCACGAGGCTCTCTCGAAGTCGCTGCTCCTCCTTGAGAGCCTTCCGAAGGTGGTCAAGATCCTTCTCCACAAGACGGCTCTCATTCTCTAACTCGGAATGTATTTCACAGCTCTTCTCCACGCGCTCTTCCAGCAGGTGCCGCTGATGGGCATGCTCACTGGATGAGCTTTGCGCTTCCTCAAGCGCAAGTGCCATTCGCTCCACCTCGGCCCTGTGGATATTTTCCATGCGCTCGATCACATCGTTGGCCCGCTGACGATCCGCCAGAGAGGTCTTGAGCTTCATGTGAGCTTCTTCCAGCTCTGCGCGGAGTGCGCGCTCCTTCTTGCCCATCTCTACACTTATCGCTGATAGTTGCGACTGCCATGCGGCGGACTCGTGGTCCATCTCCGTCCTACGCTGTTCGTTAGCCGTCAATCGTGCACGCTCCACCTCCGCCTCATGAGCAGCAATCATGGTGCGCTCACGTTCTGAAAAGTTTACGCGCAGTTCCTCGAGCTCCAGAGTGAGTCGGCGTCTTTGACCGAGGAGCTCAGCTTCCCGCTTCTGTGCTGATTGATGGTGCAGTGGATCTCCACTTTGGCGGTAGGATACCGCCAATGCGTTCCTAAACGCACGAAAGAGGGCCGTTTCCTTATCCTCTGCAAGAGTGAGCATGTGCGCACACTCACGATCACGTAGTTGGCACCACTTGAACATCTGGCTCTCAAGCCGAAGCCACGCGGCGGAGGTCTTCTCATCCACACATAGCTGCCGTCCACTGTTTGCCTGGGTCGGAGTAGCAAACGCGGGTATTCTCGCTTGCTCTCCAGATGGGGGAGGTGGTGGGGCACCATTCCGCGTGCTCCACTCGACGCTCTCAAGCCTGCCACGGAGCTCTGCATTGCGTAGCCGTTGTTCCTCCAGCTTCACCTCGAGCTCCTTGTTTCGTTCTTCAAGAGCCTCCACGTAGTCGGCTGGGTAGGTGCCGAATCCCTTGGATTGGATGATGTGCTGTAGCCGCTCCACCTCAGCGGAGAGAAGCTTGAGCTGTCGCACTTGTGGATCTTCATTGCGCACCGCACGATTCACGATTTGCCGCGCTCGGGATGCGTAGCGAATGGTTTGCCGCATCTCCTCGTAGTTGAGGGCGTGCGGTGATATGGTCGCAATCATGGATGTCTGGCTGTTGCCACCCAATGAATCACTCAGCAGCCACGTCAGGGTAGAGTCTCGGTAGGGAATGATAGTGGTCGCGCAACGCCCTTGACTGAGATCAGCCAATCCATCAATCACCCGCCCCAACACCGTGAGGGAGAGATTGATCTTGATGCCATCAGTCAGCTCCGTCCCTTGTGCCCCGATTGCTCCGGTGCGCTCAGATCCTGCCAAATCCACAAGGTTGAGCTTGCTCTGAACCTTGGAGATATTCGCCTGCACGTCGAGGGAGAGCTGTAGGATAGTGAAGGTCAGGATTGCATGGCTTCGGCTGCTTCGATCATTCATACGCGTCGCCGAGGTGCGCCGTTCTTGGATTCCTCTCCCAAGCACCTCCATCACATCGCCTTCATTATGAACGATGTGCTGGCTGAGATCCTCAACGTAGGGCCCGTTGGTGGGGTGATGTCGCACCCGCAGGCCTTGTGGTTGTGGCTGCAGCAGGTCAAACACCTTCTCATTGTAGACCTCATAGTATGCCGCCTCCACTCGATAAGAGAGTGAAGGATCTGCCACACGCTTCTGCCGAAGTCGATCAAAGAGATCGGCCGTGGCTCGAGGAATGATGCCCTGCAGCGAGGAGCAGCCCACTCCCTTCTTCATGCCTTGTTTGGCCTCTTCACCAACAGAACCGTATCGTGGAGAGATGGCAGATCGAACGCGCCAACTACGTGGGCTGCCATCACTCGGCGGTGTGTGGCCCAACATGGTGAAAGTCTTCCCGCTGCCAGTTTGCCCATAGGCGAAGACGCAGCCGTTGTAGCCATCC
Source organism: Jaenimonas drosophilae (assembly GCA_030849065.1). Classification (NCBI taxonomy): domain Eukaryota; phylum Euglenozoa; class Kinetoplastea; order Trypanosomatida; family Trypanosomatidae; genus Jaenimonas; species Jaenimonas drosophilae. The sequence goes on from JASAON010001611.1 coordinate 46,014, forward strand.
ACAGCATGCTCAAGGATAGGCAGGCCAACCTCATTGTAAACCTCCTCCTGCCCTGCATAGGGTGGGTGGCTGACGTTGGACTTGGTTACCACTGCCGTACTTCCCGCGCCGAAGTACTCCTGTGCTCCAGCAACCTCCTTGTGCTCTCCACGAGCAGAAGAGCTTGTGGCCATCATGGTGAGGACCTGACGATGTATCACGCTTGCAGTATTATCTGTGCAGCCTTCTTCCTCCAAGACGGACCAGAAGCAGCGGCTGAAGCTGTAGGATGAGTGCGGGCGGAAGTCGTGCTGTGGCTCGAGCACCGACAGCAGCGACGGATTCTGTGGGTCGATGCGCACGGTGCTGTGGAGGGCCTCCTTCTGAGCCACCTCACGCTCATTGAAGGGTCGAACGCGAATGTAGACCTTCATGGCGTTGCCACTGATGGGTGTTGCCACTGGGGAGATGCCACGTGGGCTACGCCCGCAGGTGGAGCGGCTTCGACCACTCAAGAGCGAAACGTCCATCGATGGTGGGAGAGAGACACTGCGTGTCGATGTTGGTGGGGTGGCTCGCGGTGGCTTGACGGTGGCCGTCCCCAAAGGGTGTTGCGTGTGTGGGTTCAGCTTGAAGACTGGCGACATTGTTGTCGCCACAAATGAGCGGTGCGTAGGTATGGGCACCAGCTTCTTACGAGTGCGTCTCTGTGCGCCTTGACAAAACAAACAACAGCAGTATCAACGTCAGATGGAGTAGAAGGGTGAATGTGGGAAGAAGTAGAACATACATGCGCATCAGCACAACATCCTGAGATGTGTGTGCGGGGGGGGGGAGGGAGAAAGGGGGCTTTGATTGTGCCGAAACGATTGACTGAGGGAAGTGGGGGGACATCATCACGCAGAGCAAACGAGCTCTGCCAGACGAAGAGTGACCTTCCGATGCAGTGCGTCAATGCTTTGGTGGTGCGAGTCTTGCGCGGTACACAGCTCCTCCAGTGCAGAAGACACACAGAGATGATCGTCGCAGCCACTCTCTTGTTGATGCTCTCCATCCTCATCACCTTCCGGATCGGGGTATAACTGCCGCAGAAAGGATGAAGGATTGACGTCGCCGTGTGGGCCGGCGAGTAGGGCCAAGAAGGCGTCCTCGTCCGCCTCGCTGGGATCAAACAAGACGTGCTCCACCTCCGACGCAGCAAAGTCACCTGTTGACGCGGTCGGAGGACGCCAGTCGGAGACTGAGCAGGTCGTCGTCGGTGGCACGGCCAAGGGAGGGTCCCCCGTACGTGCTGGACCACTATCTCGCCCTGGTCCGCTACTGGACCCCGATGGGCACGGGTGAGCGGTGTCATTGTCGCTTCTCTCCGAACGGCTGCTGAGCGCGCCGGATGGAGGTTCAGCCGCATCCACTGCCTTCAGCTCCTCCGCGGTCATGGCGCGCTCCAGTGCCATACGTCGCCGACGCTCACCACTGAGCTCACTTCGTACGGCCAACAACTCTGCCTCGAAGGCTGCCTTGGCATCGGTAAGATTGTGATGGTAGTGTGTCTTGGCCGTCTCTAACTCAGTCGCCATGCGAGCCACGCTTTCGTCATAGGTTGACCGCAGACGAGTGATGATGTCCGTCATGGCGGATAGTTGGTCGGGAAAGCCAGCGCCTGCTCCACGTTGTTCAGATCGTGGGGTGACCTCGGCCGAGGTGAGTGTCGTTCCAATGGATGGTGTGGCACGAGCCTTGTGGAGGTCAATGATGGGGAGTGAGCGGTCGGGTGGCTTAGCGGAAGGGGAGCCACCAGAGATACCCTCCATCCATAGGCTCATCTTGGCATCGACGCAGTCGAGGAGCATGTCAAACCACGCGTGGAGCGGACCAGGTAAAAAGAGTGGTACCGCTGATCCTGCGTCAGACGCGGACGCGAAGCGAAGTGAGGCAGCCTCCAAGTCTGCTCGAAGTTGGGCAATCGTTTGCTGGTCTTCTTCGCAGGTCTGCTCAAGCTTTCGACAGCGCTTCTCGAGCCCCATCACATAACTTTGGGTATACTGAACAGAGGCAGAGTTTTTGAGAAGCTCCTGCAGCCGTGTCACCTCACAACGAAGGCTGCGAATGTACGCCAACTGAGGGTCTTCATTTCGTACAGCACAGTTCATGATTTGACGTGCACGAGACGCATAGCGGAGTGTTTGCTTGGTTTCCTCGTAGCTCAGTGCGTGGGGAGATACGGTGGCAATCATGGAGGTCAGACTGTTTCCTCCCAAGGAGTCACTCAACAGCCACGTCAGCTTCGAATCACGGTACGGCACCACTTGGCCGGTGGAGGTTCGGTTCTGCGAGAGTTCTGCCAGGGAGTCAATCACACGGCCCAGCACAGTGAGGGAGAGATTGATGTTGATACCGTCCGCGAATTGTTTGCCTTCAGCACCAGCGGCACCGGTTCTCTCTGACCCGGCGAGGTCCACCAAGCTGAGCTTGCTCTTTGTCTTGTTTGTGTCTTCGCCATCAGCGTATATCTGTACGACGTCCACGGACAAGATGGAGTGGCTTCGACTACTGTGGTCGTTGAACTTGGTGGAGGCCATGTGGAGCTCGCGGCGGCCCTTTCGCAGGATCTTCGCCACATCTTCTTGCTGTTGCACTGTCCGCATCGTCACCTTCTCAACGTACGGACCGGTGGTGGGATTCTGCCGCACACGCAGCTCTCCCTTGGTAGGAGCCAGCAAATCGAACACCTTCTCGTTGTAGATTTCGTAGTAGGACACCTCCACTTTGTAAGAGAGACTCGAGTCACTCCGCTGCTTGACGTGCAGGCTGGAGAAGAGGTCCATGCACATGCGTGGAATGATGCCCTCGAGGTCGCAGTCGTCGTCCTCGTCTGCTCCCGTCTGGGCCTCCCCAGATGTTTCATTTGGTGGCACCGAAGATGATGGAGAGGTGAGGCGATTGTCATCTGACATCAGCATGGAAGTGCTCTCATCAATCACACAACTCATGAGCTCCGTCGCCTTGAGAGGAATAGGCATGCTGCCACTGCGTGCTTTGCTCGCGCGGTAGGCAGAGGTTCCGGGGCTGTAGCCCAACATGGTGTAGGTCTTGCCACTGCTGGTTGGCCCGTATGCGAAGATGCAGCCGTTGTAGCCCTCGAGCACATTGATCAGGATCGGCTTTCCCACCTTGGCGTAGACCTCTGCCTGTGTTGCGAGGGGAGGTGGATTCGTCGATCCTGCAACGTCCGCCATCACTACACTGGAGCCCGCACCCTTGTAGCGTGGTGAGATGAGCCCACTATCCAGTTCCGGCTCAAAGACACGGCTCTCCAGGGTCATACTCTGACCTGGGGAGCGGCTATGACGGCGCGCTGACATACGTCCCATGGACGCAGTGGGGGTCAACTCATCCGTTCCGTCGGCCACGCGCTCAAAGACGGACCAGAAGCAGTGGGTGAAGGTGTAGGTTGATTGCGAGGTGTATCCACGCGTCGGGTCGAGCAAGGAGAGAAGGGATTGGTTCTCGGCGTCGATGCGTACGACACTCCGAACCTCCGTTGTGGGATGCGCAACCTCCCGCTCACTGAAGGGTCGTACACGGACGTAGACCCGCATAGCTTCCCCCTCGCGAGCGGAATCGTCACGTGGGGTAACGGAGCGTCGTGGGGTACTTCCACGGCTCAGGCGGTACATGGAGGGCATCTCACCAACATTGTGGATGGAGCGTCGGTGCGATGGGCTGGGTGGAATCTGCATGAAGGATATTGTGGGCAGAGCCATGCGGTTCTGCGTTGGTGTTCGCTCCTTTCGACGAGAGAGCCCGCGGTCCTCACTGGGTTGGGAGTTAACGGACACATTGGAGGCATCCACTCGGGAGTTGGAGTGTGAGCTCACAGAACGTGTGGAGGACATGTGTGCGTGGGTTATTGATTAACGACTAACCAGTCGTGGGACGGCTGTATATGAGCTGTACCGTCCTAGGCTGTGTATGAGGGGTACCCCCAATTGGGTATGAGGAAGAGGGGTATCTATCTTGATATCTAAGTTGTCTGTGTTGTTACAGAGAAAGGGTCCGCCAACACTTTACTGCTGCAGTAGTAACAATCTTCTTTTCAAAGCCACTGTCACTGTGAAAATTGGTATGACGGGATATGATGAGGTGGCTACCGTTGGGTTCTGCGGCCTACATGTTAAGACAACACAACGAGAGAAGCGCAGCTGTTTGACAATAAGGTATCCAGAAAAGAAATCGCGAAAATGACCAGTTGTCCTCCACCCTCCACGATATACACACGCAAAACAACTTTAGTTACTCGCAGAGGTGAATAAGTACGGAAGTGTGATCTCCTCAGTGGCCTTATCACCTTTAGTTGGTTCATGGATCTCCCACAGTTTTACGACGCACGGCGAGAGGCGTTGGGTTTGAAGCGACTGTCCTGGCGCTGCTTCAGCTGACGTTCAATGGAGTGGTTCTGACGACGAATGGTTTTGGCCAAGGCAGTCAAACTCTTGGCACGATCCACTCGCTGGGTGATTTCGCGCATCCGCAATGCCGCTTCCTTGGCCTCATGCTGTTCCCGAAGACGTCGGCCGGCAATCTCTCGCTGAACCTCATCTTGGGCGGCGCTCGAATCTTCATCCTCAGCACCAGTCTGTTCTGCCGCTACCAGGTCGGAGAAGCGGTGCAGCTTCATGTCGCGCTGCACACGCATGTGCTCGACAATCTCTTGTCGCTGCTCCGCCTCTGTGGCCCCACGGCGGCGGAACTTCTCCTGTAGCTCTCGACGTTCCTTTCGGCGCTGTGAGACGGACTTCATGTGGTTCCCACTAAGTAGGAGGTTATCTGGTAGTACGGTGTTCTGCACAACCGAGACTCTTCCGCGGAGAGCAGGATGCTGCTGAAGCATGTCTGGTGTAGCATCAAAGTGCGCCAGTGGGTTAAAGTGCTTGAACTCATCTTCATCATGCACAAAAACAATATGTTTGTTGCTTGGCGCCTGCGCAGTTAGAGCGGCAGTGGCGTCTTCATTGAGAAGCTCCGTCGCGCGACTGCGATCGGCGTTTGCCTTGAACTCTAGGTACTGCACGTTTCGCTGATTCATGTGGATAGTCTTCTTGAGCTCTGGCTCCTTCTCATCAAGTCCCTGACGAGTGCGTCGCTGCTTCATCTTACCCGTAGCAACATCCATGATGGCCTTCGTCATGCCCATACTAAACTCATCGGGGTTCCGCTGAGCTGCGGCCCGCTTCACCTCCTTCAGTCGCTGCACCTTGGCACGTCGCTTCTTGGACCGCAATGCGTGATCCTTGGACTTCTCTAGCTGACCGAGGCGGGCACGGTGCGCAGGCTGTGAGCGCTCCTTGTGTTCCTTGCGCTTAATGTGCTTGTCGAGGCCACTGGCCCCCGGCATCTTGCCCTTGCCCTTGGTCATTGCTAATCTGTTTCCTCACACGAGGCCGTGTTTGCTACAGGCTGAGACCATTCACACCAAGAAAGAGAAAAAGTGAAGAGAGAGTGCAATCACATGAAGATGCCAAAACATAAAGTCCTTTCGCACAGTGTACACAGCTCAATGTGGGGCACGTCGTGCCCCACCACACCGCAGTGTCCCATTGTGTTGGCTTCCATCTTCACCACTTTCACTGGTGGAGCAAACATGAATGTTAATCGAGATCACGCCCACTCCTCCCTCCCCTCGTCCAAACAACATCAGGCTCAGGCCATGTATTTGGATAGCCTGGCAAAATGTGTGGGATGAGGAGGTGAGCTAATGGTGTTAGATGAAGCATGGTTATTGTGTGTGCTTAGTCGGCTTACGCTTGTAGGTGCCCAGACCTCCCAATCCCTAGCTCAACTCGATGGAAGCAGCTCGCTGTTAGCCACATCCTGGCTATTCACCTCACAGCTTCGAACGCGCTCGGCAAGATCTCTGCAGCGCTCCGCAAAGAGCTTAAGAGCCAACTGAAGGATGCTACGTACGTTGCGCTGGCCCGTGCTCTCAATGTGGAAGCGGACGGCCGTCTTATCCTTCTCGATGCGGATCTTCTCCGCGATGGTGGGGTAGGCGTCGGTACGGAGGCACTCACGGCACAAGGTGCAGCGCTCCACATCCAACACTACAGCCTTTCCACTCGAGCCATCCACCTCAAAGACATTGCGTGGGCAGATCTTGGCCAACGTTTTGGCATCTTCGCCGGTAATAGGCTGAGAGAAGCCAATGCTACTACGCATCTCGTAGTAGCAGGAGGAGACGGGGCTCCACTTGGAGTGGACGATGCCGAGGCCCTTGACTGCCATGGCTCGCAGTTTTAGCTGCTGCCCGGGACCTAGTTTGGTGAGAAGAATGTCGGGGTGGACGAGGAACACCTGATCTTCCTCGTTCTCTGCCCACGATTCCTGCCCAGGAAGGGGAACCCACTTAAGCTGACGGCTGTAGACTGGAGTAAGAGAGGCCTGGCGTGAGCCCACTGCCTCGAGCTCGAAGAGAATGACACGTTTGGGGTCGAGGTACTCAAAGTTGCTCTGCTGGCTATCGGTGAGGTACTCCATCTTATCGACGGGACCAACAATGGGAAGTAGGCCAAGGCGATGAGAGAGTAGCTCATCAAGCACGACGCTATCGTTTTCCTCAATCAAGACACGATCCACGGCCAATGTGGGCACCTCAGTGGTGATCAAGCGGCGGAAGAGGTTGGCGATGGGTGGGCTGATGCCCGTGATATCCACCGACAAGGTTTCCACATGACGAGTCGTGGATGGGAAGCCACTTGTGCCCATCACATCTGTGGCAGCGGAGGTAGCTGGGCTCTCTTCTTCATTGACACCAGTGGTAGCAGGTTGACTAAGGAATCCCGCTGGTAGACCGGCTACGGCGGACTCAATCTTCATGTTTGCAAAGACGGGGTGGTCGGGCTGGGTCGTGGCGGGGGCGGAGCCATTGGGGCAGTGGGCGTAAGTGAGGGGAGAGCTCGCCGTCTCCGTATTCTCAGAGCGGTGGTATCCGACGCGTACCTTGGACATGTTGTCAGCAGCAGAAAGTGCCCGTTGTCGTTGGATGAAGTCAGGGTGACTTGGAGGCAGAACCTAATTTTGGTGCGACGAGGTGCGCAACAGAGATAGTGCTCAACAACCAGCAACCACGGATAGCTACAATATAGAGGCAGCAAAAAATAGGAAGATGAAAATTCATTCTAATGAACGTGGAGATTGACGTAAATGGTAGCAGTGGTGGTGTGTCACCCACAGCTGCACACCCTCAACATTTTGACACAGGATCTGTCTTTTAACAGCTTAAGAGACCTCAGCCAACAACTTCTGGTGGAGCAATAAGCACCATTCTCGCCGTCGATTGTGTGGGCTAGCAAGGGGATCACAGCCAGGAAAGAGAGCGGGAAAGAGGCTGCTGGCAGCAGCTCACTCTCATTCAGGACCCTCACTGGAGTTGGAAGAAGAATTGGATGCGCTATCGTCATCGTCGTCGTCATCGGAATCGGAGAAGACACCAATCTGGGCTGGGGTACGTGATGGCTGTGCCGGCGGCTTAACGTGGCTGGGTACCGGAGGGTGGGAAAAGCCCTCAACGTTCATGATGGGTGGTGGTGGAGGCATCACAGGATAGCCGAAGTTCAACACTTCCCGCGGAGCTTCCATGGCTCGCGAGCGAGCACCACCGCGTGGAATTTGCTGCTTTACCTCCACCGCCGCCTCTGGGTTATCCACGATGCGGTCATTCTTGAAGATAAACACTCGCTCACCCAGGCACATGAAAGACTTGAGGGCCAACGCACGCATCTCCACCTTGCGATGGGGCACATCGATGCGCGCAATGCGGCCAACCACCGTCGTGGGGCCAACCCGAACATCCATCGTCTCGCCCAAAGCTTTAGCCAAACTCAGCGGAACGTTGCCCTTGGTAGGGAGCGGATAGACCAAGACGGACGGAGGGCGTGCATCCACTGCCTGCTTGGGCAGTGGTGGCGGTGGACGAAGAAGGGGGTCCTCCACAGCAGCCATTGGGGGAGGTGCAAGCAACGCCATCAGTTCCGCCGCTGTGGGAGGAGCTCCTTCTGTAGGTGGTGCGCCTGCTGCATTGAGGGTTGCTCGGAGATCTGCTGCACTGGGAGTTGGGGCAGACATGTCACCAGCCATGGATCCATTCTTCATGGCCATGAGTCGCTCCATGAGCGTTCCAGAGCCTGACTCAGTGAAGCTGAGTGGGGCGCCATTCTCTCCTGGCCCAGGTATGGGGTCAGAGAACATGCTGGGTGGATCGGCCGCCACCTGAGTCTCCACTGGTAGCTCAATGTTGATGGTCTTCGTGGCACGAGCCAACGTAGGCTCCGCAGGGCGTTGTAGTTGCACCGCCGTGGTCTCCATCTGCAGACCCTCCTCTACATGTCCCCAGCCAACATCTTCGTCGGCCTCCATCGGGGCAGCGGCCTTTGCAGGGGCCTGTGCGTCGGTATTCTCCAGTGGAATACCCAGTTCTCCACGTAGCTCAACCTCCAGCTGCTGGAGGAAGGTGAGTAGGTCATCGATGTTGTCACCGAGGATTTCCATATCCGGCATGGCCTTGTGTAGGAGGTGGAGGTAAAAGGCGTGGTACTCGTTCTCTGGGTCAAGGAAGTAGAACATCTCGGGGTTGTCGCGAAGCAGCTGACCTTCCGCCTCTCTCGTTCGCTTCTTTGCCACACCATTCACACAGTTGGCGATGATGCTCTGCACACTCGGACTGGGCATCTTTCCAGTGAATACGGCCGGTTCTGAAGGTGCATCCTGTTCCACACCCCCAGAAGGGTTGGCCTCGGCAGTCCCGCCTTGGGTGCTCGAGGCGACTGGGGCCTCCACTGGACGTGGTAGCCCTGCTTCGAGATTGAACTCATAATAGGGATATAGACGTGTCTTCTTTTCATCCGCACCCTCCGCTCCATGCGCACGAGCGGCCCGTTCCTCCCGAAGCCACGCATGGCTCTCCCTACTTCTTCGCGAAAGCCACGACCACGCGTCCGTGATGCTGTTCGATGAGTCGTGGGCCCCTGCGGCATTCCACTCCTTACTCTGAATGAGTGCTTGGGTGTGGAGGAGAATGTGGTCGCGGAGTTGGCCCAACCAACGTGAGACGGTCGAGCGTAGGGTGTAGCTGAGGGAGTAGTCCATGCGCACCACCACCTGGGGTGAGCCAATGGTATCGTAGGGCTGAAGTGCGATGCTTGGGGTGGGGAGCTGGGCCTTAGGGGGTAGGCGGCGGGCCAACTTGGTTTGCCGCCAGGCGTCGGTGAGGACGGGGCACCACCCACGACAGCGACGTGGGACTGGCTTAAGACGCTCCTGCGACACACCGCCAAAGACGATTGAGGCCACCTCGAGGAGAGGGCTACCTCCGCCGAGAATGACGAGTGAGTTAGACGCCGCTGTTCCCGCCCGTTGGCCTGTGGTACGCTTTCCGTAGACAAGAAGAGGCCGCCCAACCATGGTGGGAGCTGGTGAGCGAAGCACACTTTGGTCGCAGAAGAGGCCTACCTGCGTGTTGCGCCTCATTCCCGCACCCCCTCCGCTCAGACTATCCACGAGCCGAGCCGCGCCACCATCCTCGAGGACAGCACAGTTGGGATAGAGCGCGACGCTGATGCAGCCAGACAGACGATCATCACGGGTGGCATAATCATCGCTAAGGCCGGTCATGTGCGCTCTAACAACGGATGGAATCTCCGAGTGGGCGATGCTCTCCACCAGACCATGATGCACGAGGGCTGCAAAGAGCCGGTGATGGGTTCGCTCCACTTGCAGCAGCACCCGCCTCGATAAGCCACCCTGCTCCAGGAAGCTATCCTCATCGGCGGCCGATCCAGAGCTCCGCATCTTCAGCCACATCAAGTAGACATTGAGAGAGCACACAACGTCGCTGTTGCTGTTGAGGGAGAAGAAGAGACGGGCTTCGTGTTGCATCTCCTCCGGAGAAAAGGGCTCCCCGCCATCCTCCTCATTCTCGGTGCCTTGGTTGTGTGTCGCTCCATCGTCTTCGTCGTGTAAAAAGACATCCCCGACGAGCCACAACGCCGCCACTGCCGTTGCCTCCACCGAACACTGGAAGATGGCAGAAACAAGCAGCAGACGGGCAACCGGCATGGGAAGAGGTACGCAGCATGCAAACATTCCCATGGGCTGCAGCCGCATTGCTCCACCTGCAGTAGGTGGGCGTGGTGCGTCTATTCGGGCCAACTCAATATGGCCAGCGGCCAAAAGATGGGATTCAACACTGGCAAAGACACGACGCACCTGCTCATACTTTGTCGCCGTGGCGTTCGGCACACCAACAAAGCTAGATGACAGCAGCACTGCCGTCTTTGCGGCAACGGATTGAGGCTTGTTCTCTTCGGAATCAGCCACCGAGGTCTGCTTGCACCGTCCCGCCTCCTCATGTGCCTGGAGAAAGTGGTAGAGGGAGACGTACCGCTCCACCGACAGACGGAAGATGATGTGCTGCGAGGGTTCCGTACTCAGCCTACGGTGTTGGGGGCTATGCAGAACGGAACGAGGAATGAGCTGAATGACCATTCGCGGTGCTCCATGGAGACCCGATGGGTGGCACCCACCCATGTGTCGGCGGTAGCGCAATGCATCGACCGACGCATACTCCGTTGTCCAGCAGTTGGCAGCAGTGCTGGGGTCCATGTGCAGCCACGAAGAGCGGGCCATATCCACCACCAGGCCAATAGAGAGGCTCGACGGAAGCACCGTCTGTGCGAGTTCCGGGGTGGTGATGATGATCGACCGTTGCGACTTCTTGCTGAGGACGGCTCCTTGCGCCACCTGCAGGAAAACCTCAACGGGTGTTCTTCCTTCACAAAGGCTGCTAAGGATGATATGCTCCGTTGCAAATCCATCAGAGAGGGTCCGACGCACACTTTCTTCGAGGCACCGCACCAAGTGAGGCGTTGGCGCAACAAGCACCACCGCTGGGAGTACCTCATTGCTCCCTGCACCACGGGCTGCGAGATCAGCCGCGTCGTAGTGAGCCACAGATTGCACAGCCAAAGAAGACCAATAATTTCTGAAGTGATGGGGCTGATTGAAGTCGCTCTCCGTTGCTTCGACGGTACGAGCGACTACGTCAACTGATTCGACGTAAGATGCCAGCTCACCCTCTGGGTCCCTGCAGAGAGAGCTTCCCTCTTTGCCACACTTGGCCAGCCACTGGATTGTTTCCTCCACGTAGAGGACAGCTGGCTCCTTCATGGCCACTGCCCCCGCAGCGAGCGCCGCCGCTACCGAGAAGGTTGTCGTCCGTACCCCCGCTTGTGCGACGCGCACCGCTGAAGCATCCCCTTGGAAGAACCGGAGAATGGGGGCGGCACAGGCGTCGTCTGGGCAGGACACCACCACACGCGCAGACTTGGCCGCCGTCGCATCTCCACGACGTTGCATAATGGCCGCGCTGGCCTCCATCGACTCCCGTAGGAGGGCGAAGCACAATTCCGTCGTTTCCTGACGAAGATGGGCATCGTCAAAGATGACGCAACCAACATCCACCAAGGTTGGGTCACACAGAAGCTGCCGCACCAACACTTCGGCCGTTGTGACCACAATGACGGTGCCCTTGGTGGCCTCCACTTGAGAGGGAAGCACAGCCGCCACCGTACGCGAGGTATCCACATTTTCTCCTCGTTCTTCACGCAGCCTACGAACGGTGAGCTGGGCCGCCACCGCGTTGGCCGTTACCAAGATGATGCGCTTACGCTTGAAGGCATCCGTTTCGGCCAACAGGATGGGAAGTTGCAATGTTCTTCCCGTTCCCGGCTCTGCCACCAACGCCACCATCGATGACGCAAGTAGGGCATCAAGAAACGGCATGCGCAGCTGCTGCATCGCGAAGGTCTGGCGATGGGCAAGCCACTGACGACGGGCTTTGAGAACCTCCGTCATGGGTTGCCGCACCACTGAAGAGGCATCAAATTGCGGGATCGGCGCCATCTTGTGAACGGCCTCGCGTCGTTGCTCATCCCCGGCAAGCTCAAAGGCTGCCTCAGCATGAATGAAGCCACCACCAGCAAAGTGGGCGTTGGGCGGAAGTTGGGGCGGCCTTGCGCTTTGCAGCTCAGCACGACGACGCTCCACATCCGATTGACTAATGGCAATGTCCAACAAGTAGTTGTAGGCCTGGTTGTTGTGACGGTCCTCCTCATCCGACAGGCGTCGAGTTGCTGTCTGCAGCCGCGCCGGATCGATGGTGGATGGAGATCCATCACCAATACAACTCACGCCTACACTCATGGGGTGTGCTGGGGTCTATCGGAGAGAGGCAACAAGAAAGCGGGTGAGAGGGAAGTTGTAAACACAACAGATCCACGACGAAATGCTTTTTTTTCCCTTGAGACAACGAAGCTCTCCCACGCACAGAGAAGCTCCACGTTGGCACTACGCTACTTTCGAAATTACTTGGCTAGACACGAGCGACAAGTGAGAGAGAAGGGGGGAATGAGGAGCTGTGTCAATGATGGAGCACCGCACTCAGGGAGGCATTACTGAAGCACAAATTGTTTCGTGGTGGTTCACAACCAAAGCGAACAAACCCAATGAAAACACATCCTCGAATGGGTGTGAGGGAGAAGAGGCGTTGGCGGTAATAGGAAGCACATTGAATGTGCGCGCCATGGGAAGAACGGAGAGGGGTGATGTAGTGTGCGACTACTCGAACTTCACTCCGCGCATCAGCTGCAGTTCATGCTCCGTCACTGGGAGCGTGTTTCCCTCCAGAATAAGCTCCATCTGACGCTGTACGGTGTAGTGACGATAACAAAAGAAGAACATGCCGAGAGTGACGGCAAAGCCAATGATGGACACCACAATCGCACCAGGGGATGAAGACATACTGTTCCCAAGCACAAAGCTGATATCTCGAAAAGTATCGAGTGGGACGGAGGTTGAGTTGGTCATCCACATGAAGGAGTGGTAGTGAAGCTTGAGGTTGGGTCGCTGCATCACACTCCAGTTGCCCAGAGTTAAGACTGCATCAGGGATCTGAATGTTGACGGAGAAGGGAGCGTAGTTTCGATTGCCGTTCTTCGAGATGGTGAAGGTCCCAGTAAAGCCATCAATGGTGGCTCCACGAATGTAGGGAAGGAGGTTGGAGCTCTCATTGAGGGCGGTTCCACGAGCAGTAGCATTCTTCACAGCCCCCATGAGCATCACCGCCGCATCCACAGCGAAGGCGCTCAGGGGCGTCACCGAAGACAATCGGCAATATGGGGCCTCAGTGAACCCGGCTTGTTCGAGTTGCGAGATCATGTTCTGTTGCAGAGAGCGGCCTGAGGTGCTCGACATGGCTGCGTTGAGCGCAGCCAAGTTTCCTGATGGAACTGCAGGGGCGAGACAAATTGAGCTCTGTAGTAGCGCTCGCGCACTTGGATGCACATCGGCGTACAGGCACAGCTCCTTGCTGAGGAAGAAGATGTATTTTCGGAGGAAGCTGTGGGTACGAACCAGGTTGAAGAACATTTCCGCGTCACTGCCCACCAGTGGAAGGAGTATGTGGATTATTCGACTGACATCCTTCGCGTAGATGGTGTTGAGTGCGGACATGATGGAGGCTTCACTCGCATCCTTCACAGAGTAGACCTGCTCAACGTAAATGTTGTGCTTCACCATCGCCTCCTCCAATTCGTTCATCGCAGCCTCTCCAAACTGATCCGCAACGCCAAGGATGATAACGCGTTCCCAGGCAAAGTGGGAGCACACCTCACCGTAGGCGGGGAAAATATCTCGATTTGCTGGAATTGTTCGGGAGAAGGTTGGGTACCGCACGCGGCTGTGGTGGTCGGCAATGTCATTGCTGCTCGTGAAGTAATCCAACTGGGTAATGGCGTATTCATTCACTACAGGGGAAAGTGAGGCAACAAGGTTGGGGTAGCCAGGGCCGGTGATGAAGGTGCACGTCCTTGCCACCGGAATGAGAGATGCCAAGCCGGCAACTCCACTGTTTCCAGTGGGAAGGAGCACAGGAATATAGCCGGGCTCAACTGCTGATTTTTCTCTGTTGTGCTGAAGAAGCTTGAAGAGAATCGGCGCCATCATCTCGATATCTCCACAATCGGTTTGGGATGTCATGCAAACTGTGGCAGCCTTGAGAGGGGAGGCGGGCACCATGGAGGATACAACTGAAGGATGGAGGTTGGTCGACGTGGGAGTGGTTGTGCTATTGATGTAGTTCCACACAATGAGGGGAGTAGACACGGGATAGGAGGGCGCGATGAAACTGTACTGAGCGTGCGCTCGTTGATGGGTAAGAGTATCAAAGGCCACGGTTCCCGTAAAACCGTTGAGGCTTACCGTCCAAATGGAGGTCAAGTTCGTGTCACCCGCTGCCGAGATGACGCGCATTCCGTCCATGAGATAGCTCAACATGAAGGCACCAGCTTCATCCACTTCTGTAGACTCGTTCAGAATCTTTGCGTCAACCAGACTTGCGGCGTCAGCGAACTGCGGAACCAAGAGTGCCCCCCAGGGTGCGGTGCTTCTAGACGAGGTTGTGAGCTCCGAAAAGATGTTCAGACTGTTGTATGAGCCCACGAAGAACACGTCGCTTTCCTTCCCTGCTCGCACCGCTGACTCGCGGATTTTTGCCAGAACGTCGGCATCGTTGACGAAGCATGCAATTCCACGGGGTTGATGAACCATGAGAGAGGCAAAGACGCTGTCCGCTTCAGCAGCAGAGGCCGCCAAAGGAAGGAAGGCTTCACTCACAATGGTTGGTGCGCTCGTCGCCGCCTGCACGGAGGCGCTCAGGGTACTGCGTGTACTGATGCCGTAGGCATCAGCGCTGAAAACCATCGCCATTGAGCTCCATAAAAGGTTCGACGACGCAACCTCCAACAGTCCCAGCATATTGACAGCATCACGTGGAGCAATGCAGACAATGTGTAGATGCGTTGAAACATCACACAAACGAGCATTGGAGGATAACACAGATACCAGAAGCATATCTTGTGCTAGTACAACCGACCGCAGAACCTCCACAACGGCAGTACTAACGTCCTCTGTCTCGGCAAGGAAGAGGACCGACGGAATGGTGTCAGCGGACTTTAAGAGAGGCTGCAGTATTGCCAGTGCCGTGACGAGACTACCATTACTCGCCAAGATGGTCGGAGGCTGAGCGAAGAGTGTGGATGTACCAATGCCAATGTCCGTGGTAAGGTCAGCCGAAACGAACGACTTCAGTGATGTTTGCAATGTGTTCATGGACATGGTCGTTGCAGCTAGATTGACTAACATTGCCCATCGTATGCTTCCCGGAGCTTCGGTAGTGGAAGTGGTAGTCGTAGTAGTAGTAGTGGTGGTGGTAGTTGTGGTTGTCGTGGTGGAGGTGGTGCTAGTTGTGGTAGTGGATGTGGTAGTGGTGGCGTTGCTATCATGAATGGAATCGGTGGAGTTGTCGGTTGGTGTTTCTGCTTCATGATCTCCGTTTACTTCCCATGCTGTGTCGAAGTTGCCCCCTGCACTTGCGAAATTAAGCTGAGAATGGATGGCTTCTTCTGCACCTGCCGTAGCGATGAGGGCCAACATCACCAGGAGACCAAACACGATGAGACTTACCGGACTTCTCCGGAGTATAGCACGTTGGTGAGCCATGACTAGACTTGAGCTGCTAGCGATAGCTGAATCCAGAAAAGAAAAGGGCAAGAACAAGGGAATCAAAGTATACACTGATGTACCAACAATAGTTTCTTGAAGCACCAAAGATAACTATGTGTACAGATTTATTGGCTATGTTTCTGCTGGAGATGTTGAGACCGCTTTAGGTCAATGTACACGAGGAAACTACAATCTCTCAAGAAAAACAGTCTGCGCACGTGGGTATGGTATGGTGATGAATGGCATTCCCCAAAGCACTACCTGCAGGAACTCTGTGTAACCCATCTCCAGCAGTTGTTGAGCAACGCAAACCATCATTCTGGGCAGACCAAATATTCCCGAGTGTGGGTGAGTACAGACCTTTTTTGATCTCTCAACCAAGAAGGGGGAGTTCCATCCACAATGAGATGACTCCTTGGGATGATGGACAAGCAGTACAAGGTCAAAGAAAGCAAGATGATCAGTCCCATCGAAGTCTAAGATGGGCTGTCATGCAGATCCACTTGGAGCTGCAGAGACCTTGCCCTCCTCGTGGACACGCAGCTGAGACATCAAGGAACGGCGTATTATGTTCTTTTTTCGGTTAGCGCTCACCACGGAGGCGGCGGGCGAGATCAAGGTCCTTGGGGAACAGGGTCACTCGCTTGGCATGAATCGTGCACAGGTTGGCATCACCAAGAAGAACTACCACATAACCCTCCGTGGCTTCTTGCAGAGCATCGAGTGCCGCCGGACGCATGCGCATGGATTCCTTCAAGTTGCTCACAATCTCGCGCACCAGACGGCGGAAAGGGGCGCGGGCAATGAGGGTTTCGGTGGAGTTTTGGTAGCGCCGGATCTCACGCAGGGCGACGGTACCTGGACGCCAGCGGCGTTGGCGCTTGGTTCCATTCTTGGACGTGAGGCTTCGGCTCTCCTTCTTGGCATCTTCGCGGCCAACCTTCTGAACTGCGCGGCTAGCCACATTCTTCGCCGGGCGCTTTGCCACCATGGCAGACTTCTTCATGCCGGCCATTCTGCGTTTGAAAAAAAAAGTGCAAAAACAGTAAATTGTATAGAGAAATGCTGATGTCAGTCTTCACAAAGGAATTGTGAGGTGCGGCTAGTAGTTTGGAGGCTTACTCACTGGCTACCTAACAAAGTTTGCGAAAAATAACAGGAGAAAGTGAATTGGCGTGGCACACACGTACTCGACGGAAGACCAGAGTAGCGCGCAAGATTAGTGATGATTCAGGATCGCAAGCTTCCATTTCATCATCCAGAGAGAGAGGAAAGGAGAGATTTCAACGTCTAAGCACCAACCACAAGACGAGATGGGGTTGTTGGTGCAGGGGAATAGGGGGAAAGAGATGAGTCATTCCAGCCTGCCAAATTTCAGACCGCGTTGACATCCACACTCCTTCTGCAGGAGCCCCTTCCTGAAGGTACCTACTTCAGGTGACTGAATGGTACTCGAGATGGTGCAGACGGACCAACGCCCACACGCTTGGTGGCATCCTCATCAACAAAAGTCCGGGGGAGGGAGTAGTCCCATTGCCTCTCCATGTTGCACCCAATCAGATCAAAATATTGAGCCAACTTGGAAGGGCTTGCGGCGGCCCATTCAACACCACGCTGATTAAGAACGTACTGGAGTTCACTCATTACCTCCATGGGGTCAGAAAGAATATTGGTAACCTCAATTTCATATACCACACATGTTTGATTCCCAGAGCAATACGTGGTACGGTCAAGGTGCAGATGAAGGGCCTTGGCGGCTGTGATGGCAGCTACAACTTGCGATCGGCCTTGCGTGTACGAAGTGCTGAGGGGTCTAACCGGGGTTGATACCTGGGACTTTGCTGCCAGCCACGGCGCAGAGAAACGTTCCGTCTTGAAGCAGGCAATCATCTCGAGACAGGGAACTCCGAACATGCTCAGCTTTTGGCAAATGACACAGTAGGTGTTGGCTGAGATCAGGTACGTTGTCGGGTCATGGAGCAGTCGACGAGCTTCATCGGCGGACAGCTCGAGAGTCGTCCTCACGTCGGTCTGTTGCCCTGACTCGTACTTTCGGTCTTCTTTGAGCACCAATGTAAACCGTAGCCCGCCTCCGTGCTGACGAAGTCGTAGCGAACATCGCAACTTCAAAAGCTGCCGATCTGCTCCATCAAAGTACCAATCAGTGACTTCCTCTGACCCATTGTTTAGGATGGGCAGATCATCATCCGCCGGCAGTCCACTGGTGTTGATGTCGGTGTTGGAAATACAGCGCTTCCCCGACGTGGATCCGCACTGTTCAGCCATCATAATATCCATACTTCTCCGCATTTCCTTGTAGCCCTCTGCGTTGATCAGTTTGAGCTTGATGTCTTGAACCAGTTGCTCAGAGGTACGGAGAGGCTTCATGCGTCGCACAAATCGTGCGTACTTGCCTTCTGTTCCGTTCATGTAGTTGACCTTAACCGCGGCCAAGAAATCCTGTAGTTCCTTGTGGACCTCATCAAGTGGGGCGTCGTCAATCTCTGACGCCTCCAACTCAAAGTGTTCCCCAAAGGGGTAAATCGTACAGTCGAGGTGGAGTCGAAGCCGATCTCGCCAATCAGAGAGGTCCACACCACCCGTCCTGGCAGTGCCTCGAAAGAAGGAGTAGGTGCGACGTACAGTACGGTAGTTGCCCATTGAAACGAGAGAGAGGGGAGTTGATTGGGTGCTCATGGAAGTGTTGGACCCACCAGCCACGGCGTATCGAATCTGACTGAACTCATACTGCGAGTTGTGAAGGGCCGAGACATCGTCATTGTCGTCATTGCCTGCGCGATATTCTTCCGCAATGGCCATCAACTTCTCCACAATGGAGGCGGTGCCACTAGTGGGCGCAGTCGAGGCATATTTCTGCAGCACCACGAAGGCATCTTCTACACCATTCACCAAGGACTGTGTCACGTGTGGAGGAATGGAATCCTTTGTGGTGAAGGCTGTCTGATCACCACACTCAACTGAATTGTTTGACTTCAGTACCAACTTGCCAGACACCGAAGCTGTCGGCGATTGCTCATAATCACCCACGTTACCAGAGTGGCCATGCGTTGGGCCAGTATGGAGCCATGACTCAAGGGTTCCATAGGGCTGAGAAAGTAGATCGACGGGCTTCTGCTCCGCCGGGGGAGATTGATTGCAGTTTGGCTCCACAGTTGTGGAGGGCTGCAGTATGCGCAGACGAAGTACCTTGGAGTGATTCGATAGCGTATGCTCAGGAAAATCAAAGAAGTAGTCTTCGTGGCATTCTTCGCCAATATAGAGGTCTGCTAGCTTCGCAATGATACGTTCATAGTCACTCCGTTGTCCAAGAACGAGCTTCACCTCCAGCTGCATCAGATGAAGGCAAGTGAGGAAACCCACTCAAGGTGTATTCTAGATCTAATGGGCAGAGCCTGCTGTCTAATTGAAGATTGGATGAAAGATACAAGCGACATTGTGTGAAAATTGTTTGCCTCAGCTTGACAGGCTTTTTTTGCTGACGATGGCAGCACCATCAAAGACTTGGTTGCCGGACGGCCTACCTGGCCCCACCACCACATCTACTCGTCGTGGACACCCACTTCTTCTGGCACTTCAACCATAAGAAGGGTATCGGAGTCGTAGTTAATCTTCGTCAAAGCACCTACAGCCAGGTAGGTGGCCACAATGACCACCACGAAGGATATAACCCCAATCACATACTGCTCATCTTTGACCGAGAGGCCAACGAGTGGGCTCGGGGCTTCGTAGGTCGTGGCGGACACGGTAACTCCGCCAAGCATCACAAGCAGACACAAAAGAATGAAAAACATATCCAAACTTTCCTCTCGTTATCTTCCTTGGTGTGTATTCAATTGTGTGGCACTGGAAATGGTTTCGATAGGATGACTTTGGGGGGATCCAGCCAGTTGCTAAAGCTACTTCGTTCACACTATAGCAACTACGTTTCTACGTTGATTGAGTTGAAAAAAAAACAGGAGAGAAATGGAAGTACGGATGCCAACGTGGCCAAGACATGAACGGTGCGATTTGACGTACGCCACAAATATCACTTCATCAGGAACAAGAGAGGAGAGAAAGCGCGGTCATCACTAAGAAAATTTGAGGAGGAGGAAGAGGCATCAATCAACTGGAAAACAACAAAAAAAAGAACCAAGGAATATCCTTGCTTGCGTGGTCGACCAAATACACTCAGCACGCTCTGCCAAAAGTCGTGAACGGAAGGTCACCTCTCATCCGCATGTCTTCCTAACCCTAGACGTCTCCATCTAATTCTTCCTGCTGTACGAAACCATCCTCCTTTTTGCATGGTGGCTTGCTTCATACAAATATGGATTGACTAACCGAGTACCCCAACAACGAAGAGTTCGCAGAGAATCCATCCAGACTCAGGACTAGAGGCGGGCGACAGCTGAGGAGTTATGTTCGGGGAAAAAAAAAGAGAGCCCAACATATCGCTTCAGCGTGTCAATCAAATACTTCTTCTCTCCTTTGTTCTTTCTCTATATTCTCGAACATCCCAATGGTTGCTGCGGTTGGCCTTGCCAGCTCAGGGATCGTGAAAACCCCCCACGAGAGAGGTAGTCACCACCCGTATGGCAAGGGTTGTAAAGTGCGAATGGCAATGCAGGGGGAAAAAATGGGAGTGACGGATGAGAACGCATAGTCAAGGAGAAAAACGGAAAAAAGAAGATAAAACTCAAACAAAACGATTCAGTAGCGATTCTCAGCAATCACTATATGGTTCCACCTCCTCCTCATGTGGTGTCCGTATGTTTGATAGTAAGATAACGGGATGGCTCCACCGCCACAATTTTTTTGTTGTTGTTTTCTGTGACACGCCGACACACAAACACCAAGCCTTGGTATGTGGAGTGAATTTCTTGTGGTTCCCTGCACCAAGTGTGAAGACACTTGAAGTTACTTGCTTTGACTGTTATCCACGAAGTATTGCAAGTAAGCCACCATGCTGTTGTGGGCAGCATGTGTGCAAGGGTTGAGGGACACAGACATGGAATTGGCACGACGATAATGATCCACACGTACAGCCCCACGGCCTATCCACTCTTGACATCCAATCTCGTTGCTGGGGGGCTTCTTCTGCGAAGTCACGCATGCATCTTTCGCCTTCCCACTTCTAAATTAGGTATCAGAATTGGTGAGGTGCGATTCATGCTTAATCCACACACAAGCACATGATGGAGGTGAAGTTCAACAGAAGAAAGCGCAAAAAAAAAAAGATCAATAATTTCCTAGACACCACAAACGCTCCGTTGCAGCAAGAAAGGGTGACCGCACCAGCAGCTAACTACCGGTCGATGGAGCATCGTTCTGCCCAACTATGTGTCAATGTTCCATTCGCGGTGCGGCGTTTGCCCACTCCACCTGTGATCTTTTCGTGCCACCACAAACAAAGAGTCACTCTGTCCTGTCATGCGTGGTATTGCGTGTGAGCGGTTGGGGAAGGAGAGGCATGTGCTCCGCTTGAACACATTTCAAAAAAAGAAGATTCCCCTTCCTCATGTTCTCCTCGACCACGGAAGAAGCTGCGTGATCATGCTTAATGTAGCGTATATACATCTACAAAGATAAAACTCCACAAAAATACTTCAATCCACAGTTGCGTCCATAGTTCGAAGGCGTGACCACTGAGGCCTTCCCAAGCTGTTTATGGTTTAGCACGGGGACTACGTTCCATATGTCGCATTCGCCCAACACATGGCCCCCAAACGACCCCTGTACGCCTCCTAAAAGGACCCCATAATCCCATAAAGAATGCCGGTGAATAGCTTTCTGCTTATGGGTTGAGTCTGCACATTCAGCTTGGCGGCGCTCCATCTCTGAGGAGAAGAGTGCAATCCAAGTTGCTTATGTTAGGGGTCACCGGTACCTTCAAATGCATCTTACCAGTTCCTTTTCCCCCTCCACACCTCCGCGGAATCAGTGTTAGGCGTAAATCTTATGACCGCAATGCGCAGCATCTTTCTTCCAAGCCCGAGTCTGCACGGGGCACATCGGCGGGATAGAATGGGTTAGGTCTTGACATGCGTGTCCCCAAGGGGGTATCAATATGCCCTTCCTCATTTCGATGCAGCATCGAGGTTCTTCCCCCGTTCTCTATCGAGGACTCCGTGCACCCAGTTTTTATTCACCCTTAGCTGTCACTCCGTCGTTGCTTGTGGCAGTGGCACGACCTTCTTCAACTCGAGAGTCATTTCGAGACCTCACGTCAGACTCTCGGCGGTCTAGGGGATGACTAACCTCCAGAGTAAGCTGCAATCCTGAGCCACCAGAGGGGGTGGAGCTGGGAACTCCAAAGTCTAGGTTCTTCAGGTACGCCTCTAGCTCAGCATGCGCAGAGTTCACAACCTCCTGGAGCTCATATGTTAGCATGGCGCGGACTTCTGGAGTGGCTGGCTCACCCTGTCCCGCGTTCTTCCGAGCATGTCCCCGATGGTAAGTTGGGCTCTGAACTACGTAAGCCCCCGACTTGGGAAAGGAAAGAGACAAAAGTTGCGATAGCTGACCGACGTGCATAGGGGATTCATTGCCAGCCCCACCATGGCCACCACAGGGAAGATCCTTGAGGTCTTCCTCTCGAAGAGACGACATCCCCTGGTTTCCTCCCTTTCGTGAGCCGTAGCCCTTCATGGGAGGAGGAGGTGGTGGCGGCGCAGTAGTAGTTCCGACACTTCCAATGAGTGAGCGGTGTACCTCCTCCAAGACCTGAACACGAGCAGCCATGTTGTCGGGCTTCGGCGAGGCTGTGTCACCACCATCTCGCTCCTCTCGTTCAGTCACCACCATTTGCACCAGTCGGTCAACCACAGATAAAAGGTGCAACACATCACGGCAGTACTCATTCATGACGCGTGGTGAGCCGTCCGACCGAATCGAATGCGTCCGACGGAGTGCGGTGAGCTCATCCACAGCGGTGCCGTGTAGATGCATATAGTGCTTGACATCATCCTGGGCCTTCTGCCGTGCCTTCGAAGCCCGTGTGAACTCTTCGTAGATGTAGCGGTAGCGTTCCTCTAGCTGTGCGGGTGTGATGCCGTTGACGGGTATTCCCGGGAGGCCCATACCTACAATCTGGCACGAGGCAGAGCTTAACGGCGTGCGAGGGGTAGGATGGGGCGGTGCGCCTTGCGGAGGCGCGAAGCCCCCGGCACCTCGACCATTGAAGTCTGGGCCACCACCCGATGGGCCTCCCATGTTAGGTGGCATGTGACTCTCCATCGCATTGTTGTTTGGCATACCAGAGAAGTGCATGCTTGGTGCGTTGGGGCATGGAGGGTACGACATCCCCATGGAGTCACCGTTGCCGCCACCGTTTCCACCCTGCTGAAAACCAGGATACGTACCGAAGCCTTGGCAAGGTGCTGTCCCTGGAGCAAAGTAGCTCGGTGGAGGTGGTGGGGGACCTCCCATTGGGCCGGGATTCGGTTGATTATTACTGCCGTTGTTGTTTGTGTTGTTATTATTGTTGTTTGGTTGATGCTGAATTGGCTGTGCTGGTGGATTCACCTGCAGACTTGGAGGATTCTTAGGGCTCGGCGATGGGTAAATGGCGGCAGCAGAAGCGTAGGGATTATGCTGCTGGTAGGTACGACGCTGTCCAGAGGACGACGTTGGTTGCGCCTGACTTGATGTTGCTCTATCGGAGTGCCGTCCACTGTAGCTCTCACCAGAGCTAAGATCCCGCGCTGGACTTCCCAGATCAGCTGCAGATGGCGTATGTGGGGCGGTGGCTGGGTTTTGGTTGTTGTTGTTGTTGTTGTAGCCACCGGCACGTCCTGCGCCGGATCGATTGCCTCCTCCTCCTTCCTGAAGTGTCGGAACAGCCGTTGTTGGCGGGGCTGCCGCCTGAAGGTTGGCACTGAGAGCGGGGGAGGTGGGTGACTTGTGTGGGTGGTTGATGGGATGGTTTCCACCGTGGATACGGGCCGGGGAGCCACTCGCTGTCTCACTCGTGAACTCACTCGACGCGCGACTGAGAAAGTTCCCCGAGGGGACCATCGCGGGTGGTGTGTGTGGACTGAATGGCTGGGGTGCTGCCCCGGGGTTCCCATTGTGGACGTAAGGGCTTCCATAGGATGGGGGCTGCAGTGGAGACTGATGATACGGCTGAGGACCCCCCATCATCATGCCAGAGTTGTCCATGCCCCCGTGCATTGGCGGCTGTCTGCCTTGACCAGAGTAGTTGTAGGGACGATTGGCAGGTGCGTCGTAGTTACCGCCTGGTCCAGGATATTGATCGTATTCACCGTGTGCTGACGGCATTGGGTGATAGCGATGGCCATCTCCCATGTGAGGTGGAGCAGCTGACATTGTAGGAGCTGGCTGCATGTGGGCGTCGGCGGAGCAGCGCTCGTCCATGGATGAAGTGCAACCCACCGTCGATGGAGTTGCTGACTTGGCGCCAGCATTGCTCTGCTTCTCCTTCGGGCGTCTGGATTGCGGATACATTTTTGGTTCGCTTCAGGAAGCTGATGTGCTCCAAAAGAACGAATACACACAAGAAAAAGGCCTGTGATTCACCAACAACCAAATCTGCAGAGCTCAGTGAGCAGGCGTGCAGAAATATGTTGTTGTCTGCGGCAGTCTTTACCGCCGCTC
This sequence comes from Jaenimonas drosophilae, assembly GCA_030849065.1. Classification (NCBI taxonomy): domain Eukaryota; phylum Euglenozoa; class Kinetoplastea; order Trypanosomatida; family Trypanosomatidae; genus Jaenimonas; species Jaenimonas drosophilae. The sequence goes on from JASAON010001611.1 coordinate 70,224, forward strand.
TCAATCTGCGGTAGAACGGGCCGGAGTGAAGAAAATGATCAAAAAAAACCTGAAAGTAGAATAGGGAGGACGCCTCTCGTGGAAGAATAAAAGAGGTCCTGTCGTGTCGTCTTTGTGGTACTTGAAAGAATGTGATCGAGGTGGCTGAATTCACAACGTCCAAGTTGAGGCTTCACGCGCACAAATGGTGGTTTTCTTGAACTTTGGTCGGTGTTGTCAGACGGACGAATGCCTGGATTGCCTTCAACAGCTCAAACTGAATTCGTTGAAAACGTCTCTTGCGTATATGAGCCTCTGTTGCCGCTGCTTTGCTCTTCGACTGGAGTCAGAAAGGCAGATCTCGTGTGAAGCAGTGATCACCGATGCACGCAATACGTACTACTCACAAATACAGAACGACGCGCGTACGTGGGTGCAAGTGACTGTTTTAGGAAAGTTTCTCCTGGTAGCCTTCGTATGCTCCTTCGCTGTGTCCTGTCAGTCAAGAACAGAAACGATGGAGTCAACTGGAGCGTACAAATCTTCCTCCTGCTGTGTGAGCAAAGAAGAATTGCCCCAAATCCCTACGAACACGGAAATAGTACGTAGAGATGTGCGTGCTGTCCTGAAAGAATGGCAGACGACCCGTTGCTTCTGGTCGACCACGGGTGGATATAAGTACGTGATAGTGCGTTATCGTAAGGTATCCACGACGAAGAACGACGAGATTCGAGGCCAGCAACAGAAACGAAGCAAACAACAGGAAAGAACACAACAGCACCTGCGTGGATGGACGCGATATTGATCACTTCAATCACTTCGGGGGAAAATACGTCCACTGACGGCTCTCACAAGATAACGCTGACGCAGTGAGGAAGGACAACCTGCGAGAAAAAGATAAATGGCGGGGGTGTCGTGCTCAACGACAGATGGACCTCGTCAATCCCTGCTCCACGCCAGACAGCTGCACACGTACAGTGCTTGTGTTCTGTGAATTGCTTTTTTTTTATTGACTGCGTGTGCGTCCACGTGCGTGTGCGTGTGTTTCGCGGGTGTTTTTTGGGGGAGGGGTAGGAAACGTCTTCTTCACTAGCACACAAATGGCCGCCGTACAGCAACGAGAGCGAGGAAGCCAACGAACTGGTGCCCGAGGGATACAGCAACCACACAAGTCAACAGAAAATAATAAAGAAGAATCGAAAGACACAACTTGCAAAGCACGGAGATTCTTGATGCGCCTACGAAGGTCTATGACCAGATTTGCTTTTGTGTTGCGCCTATGCCCTTCAAAGCTCCTTCAGGTGTCACCGAGGCCGACGAAGATAGGATCACGAGACGGAGGTGAAGTTGGTGGAGATGCTACCACGTTAAACCTTCGGTTGATACAGACGGGAAGGCTTTCTCCGTGAGTCTCTGCTTTCCTTGTTGAGTGACCAGCCTCTTGACTCTATCGGCACACAACCTGAACAAGAACGGCAGAGCCTGATAAAGGTCACGGGAATACAGCTGCACGGCACAGATCACTCTGAAGCTAGATCAAGAAGGACTGAAGAATTGCGAAATTGACAGAACAACAACAATAGCCACTGAGCGCACCAAGGAACCTACTACCGTTGAGGACAGCGAATGCTCTTCCCCAGCCGAAGACAAGAAATAGTTGAAATTCTTTGTATTGGGAAGGGGGGTGATTCTACCTCATACCAAAGCCAAGTCAGAAGAAACACAAGCAGGACAGACAATGTAATCCACACCCACCGTCACGCAATTCTATTCACAAAAACCATAGACCTTACTAGACATGTTAGCTATATTCTTTTAACATCTATGTGCGACACCCCACTTGATAGTGAGTGACGGGCATATCCTACTTGGACCGTTGCAGCCTCCGTAGCGCAGCCTCCACACGAGCTGACACAGAGATGAACTCACCACGAAGTTCTACACGTTCCTTCAGCCACCGATCCCGCTCCACTCCAATATCCTTCGACATCTCTTCTAGTCGTCTATGCCCGAATGCATTAAGCTGCAACATCAACTCACGTGAATAGCCTCCCACATTAGCTAAATCATCATCAGAAGTAGCAACCGCCATTGGCTTCTCGGCTATCTGCGCTTCGATAGGAGCAGGTGCCTCGTCCTCATCCTCTTCGTCAGAGGAGCTGTCAGCAGGAGCCGCCATTGGCTTCTCGGCTATCTGCGCTTCGATAGGAGCAGGTGCCTCGTCCTCATCCTCTTCGTCAGAGGAGCTGTCAGCAGGAGCTGAAAGGGTGCGCGTGGCGGTTGATGGGGGACGTTGAGTTGGCGTTTGCGTGTCACTTGGTTGATTTGTGTGCTGTGCGAAGGTTGGTTCCGTCGCGTCTGTGGATTGCTCAGGTTCGAAGGATGCTTGGTTGGTTGAAGTGGACTGCCCGCAGAGAGGGTGCTCTACATGTTCGTCCTGTTTAGTTTCATCATTGGTGTTCATGTTGCAATCCAAGCCGAGTCTGTGCGGATCCGAGTGCTTTTCAGGGCTTTGAAAGCTGCTTTCGGTAGAGGATGGTGGTGGTGGAAGAATGACTCGTCCACTGGAGCGGTTGGCGTTTGCGTCGGAATTCTCCTTTGATGGTGGGGCGTTGCCGCGGATGCTTGAGAGGTCTGGCGTTGCCTGGTCTGGTTCGACAGCATCTCGTGGTGTTGGAAGGCATTCACGCTCTTTGGCAGAAGTAGGTGAGAGTGGGAGTTCATTGTCGCTTCTGGCCACCAACGCGAGAGCAGCGTGAAGATGCTTCTCCACGCGTGGACATGCCTCGTCCTTGGTGACGGCTTTTTCGAGCTCTTCCAAGAACGGCATTGGATGGATGCCTAAGCAAACACCAGGAAGTGGAGCAACAATGGTGACGGGTTCCGAGAGAAGGTAGCGCCACGCATCACCTTCACTCGCCGGGGGCTGCCGCCAGGCCATTGTACAGGGTTGTGCGTTGAGGGAGTCGAAAGACGACCGTTCAAAGAGGTTCGGCTCCAGCGCAATGCCCGTAGCGGTTAGAAGGTCCTCGTAATTGGCAGAGGTCATGTTCAGGGCAGAGGTGCACATGCCACTACAGCTGACGTAGTGGGGTGGTTCGTTCACGTGGAGGGCCACGTGACACAGGTGGCAGTGAAAGGCTCGGAAGGACTTACATGCCACGCGGACTACTACATTGGTGCAACACTCCATGACAACCTCTTGTGCCGCCCCTACTGCAATGTCCAGGGGACCATGACAGTGACGAATGTACAGAAGCTCTACGGAGTCAGCCACTTGAATGACCCCTCCGTATATCCGTTCAAGCACAAGCGTCGTGCGTTTCCGCACCATGGCATCATCTTCCATATCGGGATGCGAGCGAAGATGAATGGAGCCTGGTAGTCGAAGCATGGACACCGCACTCAAATCGTGCAGACGCACCGTAACCTGCTCTGGCTCATCAACATCAGCTTGGTCGTTGATAAAGGCAGATAACGGGAGGCGCCGCACCACCTTGGTTAGAGCCCCTGAGCATGAAGCAAAGAATTCACTGGATGTAGCGTTCATGTCCACGTTGCCTGAGTTGTCATTGGCTATTGCACATGGTATATCCAGTGTCCACATTGTCGGATGCGTGTTGGGATGTGACGCGTACCACTCAAGATCGTGAAGAAGAAGTCCTTCACAGTCATCAATATCCACCTCTCGCCCACACCCTTGCAACACAACATTCAGCTGGTCTAGCAGACCTCCTGCGTAGGCCTCGTGAAGAAACGCGTAGTCCCCATCAGCCTCGGTACTCTCCACAACATTCTCCAGCACTTCATCCACGTAGGGTCCATCCACACACAGAGGTGACACCACCAAGTCGGTGCAGTTTGTGAAGGACAGTCCCTCTGTCACAAATAAGTGCATATCCGATTGCGTGCAATCACTTACCATCACCTCTTTTGCCAATAGGAGTACACGCACACGTGTGCAGCTGGTGACGGTGACCGTACTAGCGGCACCCAAGACAGCAATCACACAGTCGCGGCAATTGTGAATGACTACGTCACCCATCTTATCCAATAAGAAAATGACGGGCTGTCGTGGTGCGGACGGTGCCTCCGTCAGTGGTGAGCAGAAGGACCACAATGACGACGATGGTGAAGATGAACACTGAACACCAGTCCACGCCATTTTCGCCCCAACAGTGTGAGAGTCGTTCGAAGCGATGCTCTGTTCTTGCCGAAGGATTCCAGTCGGGAAACCATAAATTCCACAGATGAGTACATCTCTTTGGGCCAGCTCATTGCGGTATAGGAATACATCACTCACATTGTCATCACGATGCACAAATCGTCTTCCACACGACAGCAAAGAATGTGCGTACGGGAAGTCATGGGCTGTGTGCTCGGGATCTTCCAGGATGATATCCCGGCGATCGTTGGTGTCGTTCAATGAGTCACAGAAGACGGGGTAGCCAACAGCTGCACAGTCTTCTGTCAGCCCAGCATAAGACCAATCATATGGCTCAACGGAGATGGAGCTCATGGAACCATCGGTTTCATCCACCAAGAACGGTGGACGTCCGCTTGGTTCCGCGATGCCGCGAAGGGTAGAGTGGGAGACGGACTTTACCAGACAAAAGGATGCGAGCGTTGACAATGAACACGACTTCAGCTGAGACATGTAGACCGCGACACACGGCCCGATACGAAGATTGCAGTCCACAACGGAGTCAATGACTAAAAATCGTACGGGGCTCATCACAACTACAGTGCATCCACGGAGTTGGCGTAAGATGAGTACCTCTACATTTTCCAGCTCTGGATCCGTTCTATGAAGGACAACTATCGCACCATCCAAATCCTCAATCCATGCACTATGTGGACCACGGCGGACACGAGGTGGTGATAGCGTAGGCGTCGTGGACGTCACAACCGGCTGCTGCCGGAAGAAGGCTCCATGCGAAGAAGACAGACTCGATTGGTGCGGAGCGATGCGCCAGCACGAGGGCTGAAGAGCATCAAGCAATGGCCACATTCCAGAGATGGTATCACAGCCTACCACTTGAGCCTCGTGCCCCTGTCGAGCCTTCATGGGGCGAGCCCATCGGCCTTCCACTTCCGGATTTAGAGCATGCATCCGTGAGGTAAAGATGGCGTTGCGATGAAGACATGGAAGATATGGTGGCGTACCACTGTTGTTTGTTGCACACTCCATTTGCAGGTAGATTGGATAAGCAAGGCGGTGAACGACATCATTGAGAATAGCCAAACCACCGTCATCATCTTCATCCTCTTCATCCTCGCTATCGTCTGAGTGAACCTCAGCTGTGTCGTAGCTGGAGGTCACGGAATATGCAACGAAGAGATCGTGAGAACGGATCAGCTCAGCGGCGGCATGGCTGGCATCCGCGGAGGAGTCGTCTTTGGAAAGTTCAAGCGAGCGCAGAATGCACTCCGCCGCAAAATCAACCACAGCATCCACAAATCGAGAGTTATGCTGGCTGTGGCATATACGCAAACGGCAATAGATGGAGGAGAGTGTGTCACCAAGAACGCGACCCAGAAGTGCCTGCTTGAGTGACCCACGACTGTGAGAGGGTATTAAGCTCTGCTCATCGTACCACTCAGCAAGTGCGACCTGTTCATCAATGACAGCACGCAATGGATATCCATGGAAGATTGGATAGCCGACAAGAATCTCAAGGGCAAGGGAACCCATTGCATAAAGGTCATCTGCAGGGGTAAAGTGCTTGTACACCTGCAGTGCCTCCAACGTGAAGTGAGTCATCTTCTCTTCCCAGTCCTGCTGCGTCGTACTCCAGCTGCCCAGGTTTTTGAGTGCTGGGCCACAGAGGTGGCGAGCAATGTTGGGGGAGAGACTTGCAAAATGTGTTGGAAACGACGCAGCACTCATGATGTCACAGGGTTGGCTGAGAACGCTATGACCATCATTTGTTGACAAGAGGACGTTGCCGGAATGCAAGGTGCCGTGCACCACGTCAGATTCATGAAGAACCGCAACATTTATCATGACGCTTTTGAGCACAGCCAGGGTTTCCTTCGTCGTCATTGGAGCCTCACCAAACGCCAGAACATCCGCCAGGGAGACACAACAATCCTCAACATCCAACTCCGCAATGACCCGCAACGAAGAATCCACGTGGACGGACTCAATCACACCGCTCACAACAGCACCTTCGCAGTTGCCGTTCGAGATAAGCCCACAATCTACCAGCTCATGATGACGATTGCGCATGTCAGAAACTACTTGCTGGAGAAGAAGCATCGCTTCCTCCCTCCCGGCTGAGCCCTCGGCTATACTAGGAAACGGTGTTGATACCTTGAACCATTTTCCTACCGGGATACAAGATTGTAGTGTATGAATAAGCTCCGTAGACTCGTAGAGTTGTGTACCAGGGCTTATGCCACGAAGCGTCATGGACTGAAAGTTGTGCGACCACGTGCGGGCATCGTCCACCTCCCCCAGTGAAGCAGCATCATGACCCTTCAGGTGCTCGTGATGAATATCCGCGGCACGCTCGCAGTCAAAACGCTTTCGCTGAAGCGCCCGATCTTCTTGCACGGTGGAGATGGGGATGCTTTCACTGGCCGCCGCACCTTCCTCTGCTGCATCCAGCGCCTGTTGCGCCAACACACTACCGCTCATGGAGCTATAGTCGCCGGCAGCAAGACTACCTCCAAAGAAGCTATCAGTGCTCTCATGCGGCTTCATGGAAGAAGGTGGCAGCGAAGGAGTGTGCCGCGTCGAAACATGACTTCCTTGTACACCAGGCAAAGGTGGAAGTGCGTTGGTAGATGGGGAATCATTTTGGAGGGCCGAAATGGGCCCATGTGGGGGTCGGCCATCGGGGATCGATGGCGCTGACTCATCATCATCATGCTTCGTCGAACTGAGGCTTGAGCTACGCGATGAAGCAGAGGTGCTTGCTGTGCCGGCCCTCGACGGGGTGGAATCGCTGGAGCTGATTTCGGTGAAGGCTCGGACTTTTGCGCCACCGCGGCCAAGAAATGTGCGTGTTGTTCCCTCCGTCGCCACAGGAGGTGCGAGGGAGCTGAGTCTACCGTCTTGAGCAGGAGAACTTTCCAAACGTCCGTGACGGCCGACCGGGCGCGGGAGTGCGGCGCCACCTTCGTCATCGCCGCTACTGCTTCCACTGGAGACCAGTTGGTGGTGGAATGATGGTGCACCGGCTGCCGCCCGACGTGCTTCCTCGCGACGTGCCGTGCTTCCGGTGGTGGAATCTTCTGCATCGCTGGAATCGCTACTGGGAATGAGAACCAGATGATTCACCTCCCTCGCTGCAGAATGATGTTCATTGGAATGACTACTTGCTGTAGACGTACTGCTCGAATCATCAAAATCCATGACGCCGTATTCTATCAAATGTAGTCTATCAAGATGTCTTGCCCTCAACAAAGATAAATAGGAGAAGATAGAGATGGTGACAGCGAGTGTGATGCAGTGGACGAATGAACAGAAGGAGTACACCACCAAGTCATGGCAGGGCACAATACAATAAAAAGAACACAACTGCATTTTTTGAAATACTTGAACTTGAAGTGATCGTGATTGTGGACATCCATATTGAGTGGAAGTACCGATGCTCTGATCAACCGCAAAGAACCACACGAGAACTGCATGCTCTGTTTTCATGGTCTGAATGTTGGTATTGATGATGATGTCAAAGCAAGTAGGAAGGGAGGAGGTAAACATGTTTCGATGAGCGACATCAGTCACATCACCGATGAATGCGAGGAATGTTGATGGCACTTCGAGGACCGTTTCGTAGAGTCCATCGCGTGTAGGTATCATCCACGACATTCGTGCCAAGGTTGGAGGAGGGAACATCAGCCCGTCCTGTAACAGAACATCAAAATAGGATTATTGGGCAAGCACGGACAAATCAGGTTCATGCGCATCCAACACTTGACTGATTGGGAGCCCAACTCTAACTGCTGGCTTCCAGTAATGAAGAGTAATGCGTGAAGAACGGAGAAGTGCTGCACTGATTGATAAGCAGGTCAGCGAAGACCGCTTTGGTGCACACCTCAAATTCGGTCGCGCACAGAAAAAGGACGAAGAAGAAAAATCACAAAATAACGCAAGTGCGATTCATCCCATACACTTGGCATTCTGGGCAAACAACTGTATAGAACATGAACTTGCGACTGGTGGGTATAAGGACATAGAATGGATGGAACGAATTCATTCTGTTTCGGTATATCGTGTTCCCTTCTCCAATGACTCAGGAATACTATTGCCCCACAGTGATCGAGCACGAAGCAGGATGTAGACCCCAAATGAGAAGGTTAGTGCGCCGACAAAAAAACCAGCCCCAAGAAGAATGCTACCGAGGCGGAGGTTGGAGCAGTTGCTCTGCTTTGGCCAATGAAAGGAATAGGCACTGTTCAATTGCGACGTTGTTTCTAGGGTGGACACTATCTTATCCACAATGAAGTCACATTGCATCATGGGCATGACATACGATAGCGCTGTACTTGCGTTCTGGGCATACTTGGCACCCATCATTACACCCCATGATAACGACTTGGCCTTTAAGAGGGAGTAATCAGGGCATCGGCTGGAACACTCGTAGACGGTGCAGTTTTCTTGGTACTCCCATCCATTGGTGTTGGTACACAGCATGTTGTTGAGGATCGGCTTCGCATAGGTATTCTCCACCACTGATGCAAGGTAGTCAAAATTGGTGCACTGTTCCTTCGCGGTAATACCCAGCCCACACATGAAGATCTTCTCGTCGTTGTGGTAAGTGAGGCTGTCGTCGCAAATTTCCAATATTCCCTGGCACGCAGTCTCGCTCGCCGTCACCACAGCATTATTCACTTCTGTCCGAAGATCCTCAAAATCAAATTGGTTTTCACACCACGGAACCACCAGCCACTGAAACACGCCCGGTTCACGCTCATAATGCAGCGTAACTTCTCCACAGAATGCGGACAAGAAATAAATCGAAACCGCAAACAACACGGCGAAGAGGCTGTAGAAGATAGCGAAGGTAGCGTAAACAATTGTCAGCACCAAGTTAACGATCACGGTGATGCGGCACACCATCACAATGAAGACGATGAACATCAGCACGAGTCCGAGAGCGCCAATGACGCAGGACACAGTGCGGCCAGCCTCAAAGTAGCCATAAAATTCGCTTCGGGTATCGTGCACATGCTGGCGAATCTCACGCTCCACATCATCGAATGCACTTGTGTCGACGTCCACAGGCTGCGGGGGATCCTTCGTGTAGTCCACGAGGAGGTTCACAATCAATGTTTTGGTGTCGTTCATGTAGTTCAGCGGGCCGCTTTCAAAGCCATCCAGCAATCCCGTAACCGAGCTCATCAGCAGTGCTGCTCCGTAGATGATCATGATACCCGCTGCGCAAGACCACAGTACGGCAAAAAACACCCACATCCAGAGCCATGCCGTTCCTTTCCTCCTTGACTTGACGCTTTTGGGGGGCCTACACAGACACAGGCAACACGCACAGCACCGACAGCAGCTGCAGCAGCTACACAGGATGCATAGCGGAATAACAACAGCACAAATTAGAAACACAAGAGCTGCTACACCTGGAAAAACATAATATCGCCACTGACTGGAAATGCGGTCAGAGTTCTTCAGGCAGTCGACCAGGTCATTGTTGCTGCTGGGTCCGTCCCACACCGTCTGGCACTCAAGGGAACGCTGTGCCGATGTTCCTGTCATGAGCACCGCCACGCACACCACCACAAGCAGTGTGGAGAGCCGCATCGGAGAGCAAGGGGGGATGCGGTGGTTGGGTTCAGAGTTCAAAAGGTGTGATGCACAAGCACCAAACTTGAGGTGTCCCGCTGAGGGCGGGCGGGAGGGGGGGGGGCAGTGAGTGACGGCTTGCTTCTACGACAAAATGATAGAGTCCCAAAAGAAGAACAGAAAAGTTGGATGACCAGAAGAACTTCATGGTTGTTGTTGACGCAGAGCACCACCAACCTCTGGTGTTGGCGCAGCCCTTGACTCTAACCACATTGAAAGTAGTCAGAAGCCAATGGAGTGATAGTTCGGCGGCGTTGAAACGCACATTGTTTGATCATCAGAAAATGTGCGTGGAGCTCCTTCTTCAGGTATGCGTGAATCTCAGAGCAGTTGCAATCCAATACGCTTAGTAGAACTATTGTCGCTTTGCTTATCCACATGAGTGACGGAGACGGAGCATGCTCACACAAATGAAGACTTCACAAACGCAAAAATATCCATTCTCGGTGCTTTCCTCCTGAAAAATGCGCTTCGTACGACGGATACATCAGATCATATGTGGAAAACGAAAGCTAGTAAATCCCAACAGCGAAAAGAAAAAGCTCCACTCCAGCAAATGCGATGTCGCGGAAACTGCGCAAAACGTGAAATCACCAACAAAAACAAGAACTACTACGTAGTATTTATCCCACAATGCAGTTGTCAGATAGAAGCTGGCAGCTTTTCCAAGTAAAGGGACATTCAACGTAAATCAAAAAAAATGCACGTGTCCAAGAAAAAAAGAAAAACAACCATCAGCACTTGTATTGAGAAAAAAAACGCGTTGGGCATCTCTGAATAACAACACCTCATCTCACCGGTGTTACGAATCACAACTTGGTAGACCCCTAGCATTCAAGACACCAAAGATAGTGAAAACAGAAAAATCGCGAGAGGGTCTCATTCGACGTCAAATAGGGCACTACACTCGCATACTTCTCCCACGAATTAGACGTTCTGAGGCTCCGTCACAGAAAAAACAAAAACACTTCACTTGTCACCAAAACATCATCTTCATCACAAAAAAGCACTACTCCGTTTAATCACCCCAACGATTGCGCCGCGCCAAGAGCCTACATAGGCCACGCATCACTGAACGGGAGAGTTAGCCAAACGTAGGTCTTTCGGCTCCTCCGGTACAGGGTGTGTCCACAGGGAACGTGCACGGAGAAGGATGTGCACACCGAGCACAAAGGTGATGGAGCCCACGAGAAAGCCCACAGCCAGGAGAATACTGGATAGGCGTAGATTGGAGCAGTTGCTCTGGCTTGGCCAGTGGTAGGAGTAGGCACTGTTCGTCTGTGACGACGTCTCCACGGCTGAGATCACCTTGTTGACGATGAAGTCACACTGCATCATGGGCAGCACATATGACAAGGCAGTGCTGGCGTTCTGAGCGTATTGCGCACCGAGAATTGCAGTTTGGGACAGGGACTTGGGCTTCAGAGTGCTGTAGTCCTGGCAGCGAGTAGAGCATTCCAACACCGTACACTTCTCCTGGTATTCCCATCCTGCAGTGTTGGTGCACAGCATGTTGTTCAGCATTGGCTTGGCGTAGGTGGTCTCCACAACCTGAGCAACAAAGGCGAAGTTGGTGCATTGAGTCTTGCTCGTGATTCCTTGCCCGCACATGAACATCTTGTCGTCGTTGTTGTAGGTTTCTGTGTTATCACAAATCTCCAGCACAGACTCACATGCAGCTTCACTGGCAGTCTTCTCGTCATTCAGTACGTCTGTGCGCAGCGACTCGAAGTCGAACTGCTCCTTGCACCATGGCACCACAAGCCACTGGAATACACCAGGTTCAGTCGTGTACTGCAGCGTCACCTCACCACAGAAGGCACTGACGAAGTACACGGCGAGGGCAAACACGACGCCACACAGTGCGTACAGAAATGCGAGAACATAGTAGACGTAACTCATCACAATCGTCAGACATCCAGATGCGCGGCAGCAGAGAAACACAAAGAGCACCAGGGTCAGAACAAAACCCAGGCAACCAATGCCATATGAAACTCCGCGTCCGATCTTGAAGTACTTCCACACATCACTGCGGATGTCCTCCACATGTTGATGCATCTCCTTCGTCACATCGTCAAAAGCGCTGACATCCACATCCGCAGGGGTTGGGGGGTTCGTGCTGTAGTCCACGAGCAGCGCAAGAATGTTGTCGCGTGTTTGGTTGAAGTACGTTAGCGGGCCACTCTCAACACCGTCCAGTGAGTGGTCCACCGATTGCATCAACAGAGATGCTCCATACACCACCATTACGAAGACAGCAATGGACATGAGGGCCTCCCAAATAACCAACATCCACAGCCAGCAGCTGCCCTTAGAGAGCTCCGGCTTTGTCCTCGGAACCTTGCAGCAGCACAGAAAGCACAGGCAGCACTGGCAGCAGCTGCAGCACACGCACATGGGGAGAAGAATTAAGGTAAGCAGGAAGATGACCAGTAGCACGGCAGGGAAAATGTAGTACTGCCACTGACTGGAAATGCGGTCAGAGTTCTTCAGGCAGTCGACCAGGTCATTGTTGCTGCTGGGTCCGTCCCACACCTTCTGGCACTCAAGGGAACGCTGTGCCGATGCTCCTGTCATGAGCACCGCCACGCACACCAACACAAGCAGTGTGGAGAGCCGCATCGGAAACCACGAGAATGGCACGTGATGGGTGGGGTCGATGCGGTGGTGGTTCGGTTCAGAGTGCAAGTATATCAACAGTAGATACAAAGCAAAGGGAGAGAGTTGCGGGAGTCACTGACAGAATTTAGCGAGACTCAAGACAATGGCAGAAATTTGCTGATGAAATGAAACTGACTTGAAAATGAAGAAGAGTGCAACTATTACAAAGATGGTAGAGAAGAAGAGAGACGATGGTAGGCTTGTGTCGGGAATGCGTTGAGACAGTGACGTTTATTCACCGCCGATAGTGCAGTGAAACGTGCATGTTTTGGGGTGCGTCTACCTTTACCAAAGGACGACGGTGATTTCCTCATGCCGAATACATGGTGCTTTGAAACTAGTTCACTGTGTGGGCACACGAGCTGTAGATTACATCGGTGTGATAAGATGCTATCTCTAGTGATGGGGGAGAGCCTCATTTCCTTGATGGAAAGTTAGGCAGGGCAGCAACGACGAGTGCTGGTGCACGTGATGGAGCGTCGCGCGAAGACTTAGGCTGAATCCAGTGTCATTTGTGCCCACTGGAATGCACGGGGGAGCACCTCCCTTGTGTCACTTACGGCGGCTGTGATCTCTTCTTCTGGTGCATATCGTTGAAACAGGGTGAAGAGAACCGCTTGGGCCACCTCGGACAAGGTTGCTGGATCGACGTCGTCGTTGAAGCAGTGACTACTTGCGGTGGTGACGGTATTGTCGGTTCGGTTCAGATAGCTCATCGTCCCATCCAGTGGAAACTCCACGTTGTTTTTCGTTGGAGGTGGTGGAGGTGCAATGGCTGTGCTGATAATGGGCAACAGGCGATGTAAAACAGACAGCCAGAAGCAGCGCGAAAGCTCCTCAACGCTCTCATTTGTCGGGCGCACAGGTACCGTATAGCTGTCAGCCATGCTGGAACCATCTGGTACACGAGCAGTGTGGACGAGATCGTGGAGGGTTACTGCAAGGTCATCGTCCTCAAGCTCGAGGTCATCGTGCTTGGTACCATCTTGAGAAGAAGATCTTTGGTGAGATGAGGGACGCTCCATCGTATCCACCATCGACGGAGTGACGCCTTCCGACACACTGAGGTTGTGGAGGAGTTGGGCATGCTGCACATCCAGGCCTTGAGGGCTCAGCAATGCCGCCGCAACCGTTGACAGAACCTGATAAGGTTGAATTGTTCGAAGGTTGCGAAGCACCACCTGGACCACGCTGTGGGTATCCCATGTTTGATTGAGAGGCGCGACCTTGTAGGAAGGCTCCACCTTTCCTACTACGAAACTAATAGAGCTACTCCCTTCGCCGCTGAGCTCAGAGCACTCCATGTTGCTTCGTTCGGCAAATCCTGACACTGCTGCGCGTGCGACCTTGAGCATGACTGGTGTCATGGAACCCCCTGCGCCGAGTGTGGCCGTGGTATTGTTGAAGTGGCCAATGCTGGCGCTCATGTTGGGATTAGGTGAGATGGGAGGCAACACAACCGACCCACCCTTTCCTTGCTTCGAGGGGGATGAGGCAGGAACAGGAACGACCGGGTTCATGCCGTTCACCGGTGCACTGCGTACTTTCATCTCGAGCGGCTCCTTTTCAAAGGGAAGCAAACATAAGCGCAAGGTCTTCGTTGGGACGGCTAGCAAGCAGCGCAGCCACAGCTTTGCCACTCGAGGTTGTTCATCGGGAAGAAGCCGACTTCCAATCACCGTCAGCGCCAGCTGACGATGGCTGGGAGGTGCGTGAAGAAAGGTGCTCAGGGTTCGTTCCGTGGCCCGCTCTAGATCCATGGGTGAGACAACAGCCGCGATGGCATCGCTTAGTCGCTCGTACTGCGAAAGCATGGACGATGCACACCGTGGGGGCTCCATCGCAACCGTATTCCGACGAACCTCTGCGCTTCCCATCTCACGAGAGTTGGAGATAGACGAATGCGAGTAGTCCATGTGACTGCCAGCGCCCTCTGCAACGGCAGCAGCTTCAGTACGCTTCATCTCATAGTCGTGTTCTTCCTTGTGGATGATCATCCATTTTTGGAAGAGAAGTGTCAGCAGGTCAAGTGCCAGAATACGAAGCTCCCACAAACGTGCATCTGACGAGCGAAGGTCACTGCCGCTGACAGCCGTCATCACAGGCTCCAGAACACCTCGTGGCAAGTGACGTAGAGCATGTACCCATCCATCAGCCGCCATCAACCACGACAGCAGGCCCAGCCCAATTGCGCGGGTGCCTGGGAGCTCACGGCTGAGGCACTGATCCACCGCATTGGAGGCAAGCTGCGCCAGCGGATAGGCCGACTGCATCTGCCAATGCCGAAGGGAGATGCTTTCATCCTCCTCGCGTATCTGCTGATAATGACAAAGGGTATGGTACATAAAGAGGTAGTAGCGCTGCTCGGAATGGATGCTTGGGGCAGAGGCCTGAGGGCGAGTCGATGCCCGCTGATAGAAGCTTGACTTCCGACTTACGAGCTCAACGCTGGCGGCTGGGGACACAATCTGGGTGTAGCTGCTCCCTTTGGAGTCCACGGGGCTCACCACAAGAGAGCCGGTCGTTGTGGCGGAGTCAATCAAGAAGGGACGAATCACCAGTGCCAAGAACCGCGCCAGCCGTGCCTCCTGACGCCAGCGCTTTGATTCCAACATGTCGTCATCCACCACAACATCCACATCTGCCGTGCATCCATCTGGCAGAGTGAAGATCTCCGACTTTGTTTGAAGCTGCTCTGTTCCACACACAGACATGACAATCACCCGTGTCATTGCCTCCACCACCGCCGGTGTGCCAAAGGGAACCAAGGCGAGCTTGGCTGCAGGTAAGAAGTACGCCGTCAACGTTTGAAGTGCATCTGCGGGGTGGTGACGAGCCAACGTTTCCTGAATCCGGCTCAGCAACACGAAGGCGGATGCAATGTTGAAGGCCTGCCGATCCAGAAGAACGGCCTGTTGGCGTCGAAGCTCTGGTGTGCGTCGCTCGGGGAAGAACCTGTGGCTGGGAGGTCGTGCTCCAATACTTTGGCTGCGGTGGCGTTGGACACCGCTGCTGATGTTGCGGTTGAGTGGGTTTGTTGCCGCGGCATCACTTTGGATGGAATTGTGTGGACGTCCTCCCAGCGAAACGGAGAGTGGCCTCGGGTTGCTTTCATCTCCCGACTCCTTCAATATGGGAGAAGAAGAAACGTGAAGTGTGGGTACCTGGGCGGCCTCCAACGAGAAGATAAAGTTCATGCTTTGAATGAGGTAACTGTACTCCGATCCACGCGCATGAACACTTGCAGCAATACCAGCAATATTCTGCTCTAGGGCCGTCCAACAGGCGCGCAATGTTTCGAGCGAGAGGACGTCACGATGGGCCACAACGGAGGTGAAGAGATCCTCTAGGACGTCGGACTCGCTGTTATTGCCGCTGAGCTCCACCAAGGTGTAGAGATCATGGTGGGCAGCCAGTACATCCTTGAGAAGAGATGAAAATGCCTTGCGAAGATTGAAGTCGCACTGCTCAAAGAACTCAATCGACTTCTCCCCAGCACGTTCCTCACTCCTGAGGTGAATGCCATTCCGCTCGAGTGCCACCTTGAGTGTGTCATTCATCACATTCACGTTGACGCGTTGTGCGCCAATGGTGTTATCGTTTGCCTGCTCCACCGCAACCTCTGCCTCCTTCTGCCGCTTTTCGCGCTTCTGACTATAAATGGTTGCGCTTGCGTAGCGACCACGAAGGATGGTCGTAAGCGGAACTGGACGAAGCTTCTTCTTCCCCGTTGCCGTGGTCTCCTCCATCACAACCTTCTTCTCACTCATTCGCATGGCCTTCTGAATCATTCCGTGCTGGCCAATAATTTGGGTGTTGCGCATGCGCTGCTCCTCTTCATCGGGAGACGCTTTAGGCTGCTGGAGCTCCAACTGTTGACGATCATGGTTCGCTACGCGCACCAGTGATGATGCAGTTGCCGCCGCATAGCGAGGCTGCTGGAAGGGACGTACACCACCCGCTAAGTCATCGTTTGCCGTTAGCGCTAAACACTCTTGAACGGTTGTGGCAACAATGTAGCCCTCACGTGCCTCCTCCTCCGCGTTAGTGGCATTGCCCACGGCACCGGTGATGGCGCCAGCAGGCACTTCACCAGTGGTCTCGAGGAGCACCGCCGATGCAAGCGCATCCTTGGGCTTGATGAAGTGTGTTCCATCTGCATCAATCGTTCGCATGGGCAGTGCCCGTTTGGAGAAGAATTCGTACATGTTTTCTAAAACGGTTTGGGCCGCATTCGGCTGATATCTCAGAATGGACTCAATCAGCGCCATGCTAATGGTACGGCACCGCAACCGCTGCAGCGCATGATGAACTTGCACCCAGTTGTCTCGACGGCAATCCGATGACACGCCGGTGCCAATGCTGTGCATGGTGATGTACTGTGGGCCTGCATATCTGCTCACAATTTCTGCAGCTGTGAAGCCGTTGGCGAAGTCCTTTCTAGGATTCTTCACTGGGTACGAGAGGTCCAGCGATTGGAGCCATTTGATAACTTCGCGTTGCATGGATGCCCCTTCACGTGAGAACCGAAAGACAACGCGTGAGTTGCTACAACTTCCTCAAGCCGAGCAAAGGTGCTCTGCTTTTTGTTGTTGGCCTTTATAAAAGACTCGCACTTGTGGAAGTCATGGAAGATGATGTTCGAAAAGTTGAGAGGAAGAAGAGGAAGCAAATGGAACTTGATCCTAACAAGTAGCATCGTTTGTCTGATGAAAGTCAGTGAGTGGGGCATTCAAGCTTGGGAAAAGTCCTCCTTTCATCGCTTTAGTTCGTCTCTTAACGCAATCGCACATGAAAAAAATACTGCGATGATATTTGCATGTCTGTTAAAAAGCTCTTGTCCTCTCTTTGTAGTGGGTACTCACACACACCCTCAGCGACCGCTTCAGTGTGAGGTGACGGCACCAGGCCAGAGAGACTTAGATCTTCACCTCGCTCGGATCTTCTGCGGGAATCGGAATACCCCACTCCTTCAGCTGGCGCTGGTAGAAGGGCACGCTATCCTTCCAGTCTGTGAGGAGCTCCACACCCTCAGGAGTGACGACCATGGTATGCTCGAACTGCGCACTACGCTTGCCGTCCTTAGTGCTGCTCGTCCACTTGTCTGGCCAGGTAACATCCTCCCACGTGCCGAGGTTAATCATGGGCTCAATGGTGAAGACGTGGCCTACCTTCATGATGCCAGCGCTCTTGTTGTTACGGTAGTGGCAAATGGTTGGATTGCAGTGGAAGAGTGCACCCACACCGTGGCCGGTGTAGGATCTCACAACCCCGCACTTGGACTTATCCGCTCGGTCCTCGATGGCATCTCCAACGTGCTTGTAGAGAGCATCTGGCTGGCACACTGCAATGCCCGCCATGAGGCAGCTGTAGCTGGTGTGCACCAGCCGTACGCTGTCCTCATCTGGCTTTCCAATAAAAACTGTTTCGTTGAGATCTCCGTGGAAGCCGTCAAGGAAGCAGGAGACGTCTAAGTTCACGATATCACCTTCCTGAAGCGGGCGGCTATCAGGAATGCCGTGGCAGATGATCTCGTTGATGCTGGTACATACTGACTTGGGGAAGTTGTAGTAGTTGAGGGGAGACGGGTACATACCACGCTCCAGAGTGGCCTCATGCACCAGACGGTCCAGCTCATCGGTTGTGACACCAGGGCGGGCCGCTGCACAGGCGATATCCAGTACCTCTCGTGAAAGGGCACAGACACGCTTGATCTTCAAAATATCAGACATGCTGCGCAAATCGGCATCATTGTAGTCGTCATGGAGGTGCTTCAGGTTGTAGGACACCGTCTTGTTACTGCCACGGAGTTTCTCCTCAGCCAGCGATACTCCATCATTACGGTCGGCGTAGTCTGGCCTGGCAATGTGGTCAGGTACCGCTCGTCGAGCAGTAATGAGCCCCGGGCGAAGCGGTCCAGTGAAGTTGTACGTTCGTGCGTCGGACTCGGTCATGGTTGGAATATTCGCTACGAGCTGGGTAGGCTGCGTGTGCTTGAGCTTGTGGTCTCCCCAGTGTTTCTTGAAACAGTCCTGCGTACAGAAGAAGCTGGGTGGCAGAGCTAGCTTTTTACATGTTGGGCACTGCATGCCCGCATCGCTGCTACCACATCCTTCGCAGGGCATCGGCGGCGGCTCACGTGAGTAAGTAAGCAATCTATTCTTGTAGTGATCGTTGATGTGAAGAAGCAGAATGAGAGAGAGAATAAGCACGAACATGCTGCAGTGCAGTGCATGGAAGTAGAAGCTCAAGCAGAACATGACATGTATCTGGGTTTTTTGACCTCTATCGTCTAACGAACACAATGAAAAGACAAAGGAAGATGATCGACCCCCTCTATAGACTCTCTGATGGCTAGTCGGTAACACAACATAACGCAAAAAAGATATATATATACACGATGAGCGCCGATCATGCGCACCATGTACGCTTCCCACAAATTGGGTATATTCTCATCGTCTGTATTGCTGACGAGGGTGGATCAAACCCGGGGTGACCCATCGTGGGTTGAGCATTCATCTTCGGTCAGCAGACTGAAAAGAAAATACAGGATCTGATTCAGCTGCAACCCCATCGTTGCGTGCACAACAACAAAATTCAAGAATAAAGAGGTTGAGGACCCGCATACGCTCATTGGACTCCAAGGCAATATGGAACAAGTTTGTAGTTTACATCGGGTTAGAAATAGCAGAGGGAGCGTGTGTGTGTGGAGAGAGAAAGGGATCACGGCACACTTTCACATCGCAATAAGGGAGATCCAGCTTAGGAGCCGCTGGTACCCATTTCTGTCCACGTGCTGGGGCTAGGATCATTGGCTGGCAACTCATATAGGCGCTCAAAATTGTTCTTCTGGTATACCTGCAAGGTCAATAACCTCAAATTGGTCACGGTTATCCACGAAGCCATCATCATTCACTTCGAAAAAGCTCCGGCGCCGTGCCGCTTCTACATCCTTCGCGGTGGGAGCAGCGATTGGGTTCGCGTCTTGCTTCCCCGCGCGAGCAATTTGGGCCTTTGTGTGTTTGACCTCCTTGAGCAAGACGTTGTCAAAGTTGTGATTCTCGCGGTGCTTTCCACGCGTGACAGGCCGCTCCGCCGTTGAATCCACTTGGAACCAGCCTGGGGGACGCGACTGAGGTTTACCCAGCTCGGCGTCCTCTTCATCCAAATGCAGTTGATGATAGAGCTGCCGATAGTAAGGCTTTCCCTCTCCATCCTCTGCTTCCCCTCCTGCTGCCGTTGCCCGCTGCTTCCGCTGTTGGGCCCGAAAACGGTCCCACTCATCCTCATCGTCATCACTTGTGAAAAGCAAATCTCCACGAGTCGCAGGTGTTCGGGTCTCCGTACCGTTGCGACTACCGTGTGTGGTCGCCCCCATTGGAGCTCCGTTGCTCCCCTCCGTAGCGCCAATGGAGGAGGCAACGGAAGATGAATGTCCCGCTCCTGAGGAAGTGAGACGCTTACGTAGCCCTGCTACAGCGTTACCTGCCAAGACCCCACCCACGGTGAGGCCAGACTCACTATGGCCACGTACGTTTGCTTGCACTTGGCCTGTGGAGGGACGTGAGGATGAGAAGGAGGGGTTCAGCCGCGGACGGGCACCGGAGCATGAGGTTGAGGGGCGCTGGTAGAGAGGTCGTGTTTGCTTCTCCACAGCATCGGTGAGCACATCGTCATAACCGCAATCACGGATGCATTCTTGGACTAGACGCAGCTCTTCCGCCAGCGCAGAATCCGTCGGGTCAATGTACGCACTTTGGAGAAGACTCCGAAGCGACTCACGATGATCATCCATGGCGGATGGGGCGCGAGGAGGCATCTCATGTGTGGAGTCTTCATCCCTCATGGAGTCGATCCCCTGCGAGTCTTCTAGTTCCTGATCACCATGAATTGGAATGTCATCTAAAGTCACTAGGTTGGGCATGAGTAACGATACCCACTCACGCATGGCTAGCACACGACGAAAGCTCGTAGGGTAGTGGCTAGTGGTTGCGTCATATTCGCTAGTAGGACCTTCAGGCTCGGCAGCCGATGCGTCAATCTGGTCATTGTCATGCTCTGCCGCCTTGAGTTCTTTGAGTTGTTCCGTCACTTCGTTCGACCGCTCGATTGGATTCCCTTGAAGTGAGAGGGTCACCACATGATCCAGCCTCGACAAGACAAACTGAAGAGTTGGGGCATCGGCCAAGGCGTTGCCCTCCAGGTCTAGCACCTGCAAACTTCCGCTAAGGTCAAGCAGCGGAGTTACATCCTCCACATGGTTGAAGGCTAGGTAGAGCTCCTGAAGCACAGGTGTACAGCTACCAATTCCTCGTAGATCTTGTACTTGGGAATTATTGAGCCACAGATACTTCACATGGTGCAGCTGTGTTCCCAGAAGTCGCATCTTGGGAATGCGAGAGCGATTCATCTTGAGTGAAACAATTTGTGGCAGGAGACGGCCAATTTGGTCTACGCCCATCATGCCTTCGGCATCTACACGCAGCTCCGTGGTGAGTACCAGATGGAGGTCTTCCCAACCCGTCCAGTCCTTGAGTACTTCTTCGCTCACTATTACCTGCTTAGGTCCACGACGGCCCTCCATACAGGAATCATCATTCCCAACACCGTGAAGGCTGTCCTCAGGAGAACGAAGAGAAAAGGGGGCGCTGCGCTCACTTTGGGCTGTGGGACAGGAGCTTGGGTCACGGCAATCCCCACTTCGAGGAGGGCTAGCCAACTGGCGTTCTCCGTCCACACGGTCTTCATCTCCACGGCTGCGGCTTGCGGGGCTGTTGTTGTTGTTATTCACCCCACTACACCTCAGAACACTATCCTCTGGCGAGGCGGCGGTACCCCGTTGCGATGGAAGCCCAGCTACAGACGATTCAGTGGCGGTGCTAGCGGAGAAGGAGAACCCGCGGGGCGGGAGGCCAATTTCCTCGTTGATACGCCCAGAGGATTTGGCTGCCACAGGGCTTGACAGCCGAGGCATGGGCCGCTTCTTCTGAAGTAGGCTTCGCGTGAGTTCCTTGACAGAAGTCAACCCGCCACTACTGCCAAGCTCACGCTCTAGGCCATGTGAATCCCCCGAGATGCTTTGGGCATCTTCGCTGGTAACGGATGGCAGGGGTGAGAGTTTCCGTGGGAGTGACGCGGGCTTTGGACCGGAAGGGCGGGATGGGTGAGCCGAAGGCTTCCGAGGAGCCGTACGCACCGCCGTAGTTGTGGTGGGATTGCTCATCACCCGGGCAGCTATAGATTGAGAAAAGAAACGGTGTCAGCACAGATAACGAGTTGATCCCAAAGTTGATGACGTTTTACGACCCGCTCAACGTCAACCAAAAGATGTGAGATGTGGCACAACTCCCTGACAACGTTGACGTGTTGTGTACAGGTATCCTTGACTCGGACGAAACTAAATCTACGACTTCATGCGATGAGAAGAAAGAAGGAGAAAACCATAATTCAATCCGTTTGTGTCACACATCGTCATGGATTTTCTGTATGAGATACCACGCAGATGATGAGTGCTGTGCCCCAACACCACACCAGCGAGGCTGTGCCAACTTTTTTTTTTCTGCAGTTGAACTAGGTACACATAGTTGAATAGAGGGTAGAGGACTAGAACGAAAATAAACGGTCGAGTAAGCAGACTAGGACCACCAACCCACACAACACGACGGAGGAAGCTCCTTGGCGCGCCACTACACAGTAGTGAAGGGCTGCACGTGTCAGCGTTAAGTTGATGGATAATCACTAATCCACTCAGGGGATCGCCCCCGAAACAGCTCCTTTTTCAGTTTCCTCTCGTTTCAACTACTCATCCATTCACAGTTTTGCTCCCTTCATTTGCGTAGATCTATACACATCTTTTCCTCGTTGTACTACCTCGTCGTGGCTCCGTGCAGGGTCACTGGGCGCGCGTGCATCCAATGGCAATGGTGGCCCAGATCAGCGCTGATGCTACAGAGCGCTGAACATCCCAGCTTCGCACATCCGCTCATGCGCAAGGAGAAAGATGCATCCACGTAGGCTGATACTTCTCCATGGCATGCCCAAGAAGAGTGAAAAGGTGGGGCGAGGGGAGTGTGTGGCAGGGCTGCTGTTTTAGAAAACAATGGCAGCCTTCAGCCGTGCACACACCCACACACATTGATTCACCCAACGAGTATGCACCAGTCAACACTCCATGTTGCTTCCCTCCAGAGAGGGAATGACTTGGGGATGTTAACGGGCACAATTAACACTACCATCGCACTGTTGTAGTTGGTGGAGCGTCTTCCCCTCGTAGACACACACACGCGCATATTCACGGAGAGCTGCAGTGACGGTTGCATATGGCACGAGGAAGCGAAGGAGGAGTAGGAGATCTCATCCGTTGAATTTGGTAGATGGTTTTTTACGTACTTCACAGGGGAGGGGGGTGGGGAGGTACACCGGTACTGACGTAGCGGTGTGTGGACATCTTACATCAAATCTCCTCCTCGTGGAGGTGCCTCCTCCCCCCAACGAGCCACGAACCCCTCCTCCGACAACACAACAAAAACAAATCGAGCCCAATCCCTCCAGCGACAAAAGCCCTCGTGTGTCCGTAACCGATGCTGGATCACGTGGGGGGAGGAGGAGGGAGTTGCTGGAGTGGAACCTGAGGGAGGGGGGCACGAGCCGGAACGAGTGGAGGAAGGAACAAAAAGAAAATGAAAAGAACGGCGACGCAGCACACCACACGGAGAAGAGTGCGTCATGGTGACAGCGGGCAGTAGCCAAACAAGAGCGGCGCAGCCCGCCTTCCCTTCATCCAGTGTATGCAGCCTATGTACATGGTCCTCATAGTTGTGATGGCGTATAGGAGGTTTGGTCGCCTGAGATGAACCACGGTACACGGGCCTACGCCTTGATCCACACGCCAGTGACCTTCCTCTCGTTCACCTTCTCTGGGATGTAGCGGAAGTACTTGCGAGAAGCAGTCTGGGCCTTCTTGTTGCGCTCCAGAAGGTTCATCGTGGCCTCGCGGATGTCGTGCTCACGAGCAAGGAAGTCGTCAATGAAGTGGTACGGAGGAGACGTGGGCTCCTCATAGGTGTACTCACCCTCTTCCTCCTCCTCTACTTCCTCGGCGGCGACCTCTTCCATCTGGGCCTCTTCATCACCCTCAGCAACCTCACCCTCCTCGGCAGCCTCAGCCTCCTCAGCGGCCTCGCCCTCCTCAGCAGCCTCAGCCTCTTCCTCAGCAGCGGCCTCCTCCGCGACCTCAGCAGCCTCCTCCTCCTCCACCGCGACCTCGACCTCCTCTTCAGGGGCCTCCTCCACGGGGGCGGAGGCAGGGGCGGCTTCGGCGGTCAGACCAAGCTCAGCCTGAAGGCGGGCACGGAGCTCATCGCGCTCACGGGCCTCACGCTCCTCGCGGTCGGCCTTCTCCTGGCGGAGAGCGGCACGGCGGTCCAGCTCCTTCTGCACGCGCAGGGGGAGGATGCCGAAGCGGCTGAAGCGGTACCAGTGCCAGCAGCGCTGGATGGTGAGGGCGCAGTTGTCTAGGAGTTCCTTCCCCCACACCATCGAGTGCTTCATGTTCTCAATACGGTCACGGCTGTAGCGCTCAAGCCGCTCGCGCACGCGGCGCTGAATACCCATGCGGTAGAGCTTGAGGCGGTTGACAACGAGGTACATACGGAATGAGCGGGCAATGATGCGCACCACGCGGTTCATGAAGGTGCTCGTCAGCTCCTTGCCACGAACCTTGGCGTCGTGGCGCCTATACTGGATCGCACGCTGGAGCACACCGGCGTTGAAGTCCATGTCCTCCTTGCGGATACCCTCGCGCTTCCACTCAATACGGCTGACAACTTCCTGGGTGTTGAGGGCATCCTCGCGGTCCTGGCGGCGCTCACGCATCTCCTTGTTCTCATTCTCCACGTAGCACATTGGAGGTGGCTCCACAGGGTTGCGGTTCTTCTTGAACTCGAGAATGGTGCGGCGGCGTGGTCCTTCCTTGGCCTTCTCCGCCTCAATGGCAGCCTCCTCCGCGGCAAGGGCCTCCTTCTCCTCCTCGGTGAGCTCGTTGACGGGGGCGGCGATGGTATGACGGCGCCAGGGGAAGTACTTCTTGGGCTTCTCGTGGACAGGGCACTCAAGCTCTTCGGGCAGCTCCTCAGCCGCAACACCCTCCTCCTCCTCCATACGCTCACGAAGCTTGCGGCGGAGATGCCAGCGGATGGTACGCTGAAGCTTGATGGCCGCACCCTCGAAGCGGCTACGCTGCCACGTCATCATTGCCTTCATGGAACCCTTCTTGGCCTCGACGTAGTCGTGAAGGCACTTCTTGGGCCACTCCTCCTTGATGGCGGCATACTTCTTTGCGCGCTCCTTGGCTACAACCGTGCGCCACCAGTTCTGGATCATCCGCGCGCGCCAGTTCACGGCCTGCTCGAAGGTGCGGGCGTTCTGGAGACGGCGGCGGCAGAGGATACCACGCCACATGCGGCTCACCTCGCACTGTGCCCAGTTCTCGCGGTCGCCGGCGAGGGCAAGATCGTTCTTGTAAACTGGACCGGGGCGCGGGGGGACCTTTACGCGGGGAGGCATCTCACCCGGGGGGCGAGGGGGGAAGAAGAGATTGCAGATGGGGAAGGCAACATCGGCGTTGAGCGGTGGGGCATCCTCCATCAGGGCCACCTGCATCTCGTCGTAGTTGCCATCGCTGTGGCAGGCCACCAGCTTGTTCTGCTTGTCGCTCTGGGCATCGCCCTCCGATGCGGCCTTCACGTTCTCCAGTGCTGCGGCGTTCTCAGCAACGCTCATGTTGTGTGAATGGGCGTAAAGGGGAGAATAGGATAGAGTTCGGGTATGCTAAGTAACAC